>JAKCPI010015509.1:0-12986 GCA_023213315.1 Euborellia annulipes
TTTTTTTTTTTGGACTCGGGGAGGTCTAAAACGTGGAGAATAGGGTTTGGAAAAAAACCGGAAAATTTTGAAAACCGGTTTTTCGGCTTTTCACAAAGCGGAAAACCGGTAAACCGGTTTTTTTTTTCAAATGTAAATCAAGGAAAAAAAAAAATAAAAAATACTCAAAGCAAAATTTTATAGAATTATTTTTAATAACCGCGCCCCTGCCTGCCACTCCAAATGGCTTAAATAAAATCATCGGACTGCCTGGGATCCGAGCCCAAAAAAATTATTATTACTACTATTCTGATCCAGTGCCTGCTTGATGATTTGTTTACATTCATAGAATACAAAAAATACATAAATTTCTCTATACATTTCCTATGGGAGAAATCGTAACTTTAAGAATTAATAACTCAAAAAATTGTAGGAATTTCGGGACCCGAGTATTTTTCCTGGACTCTCCATAACGTCCTCTATAAGACTGCAAAATTTCGGTTTCAAAATTCCAACGGAAAGTTGGCCAAACAGAGCGAGACAGACGGACGGATAGACCGACACTCCGCTATTATTATAAATAGATTATTTAAGTACTAGGAAAAAAGGAGAAAAAATATAAATAATGTATAATTTTTTTTTTTTTATTTGTCCAGGTCTTTTTCGGCATCTAAGGCCATTTAAACCCCCATCTCTATTTATTTCAAATGATTGATAGCCAATTCAAATGAAATAAATTTTTCTCGCTTGGAACGGGAAGCGAACCCGAAACACCAAGCTACTAGAAGCTATTGTAATATCTTCTCTCTGAGCCATGGATCACGGGCTAAATTTGAATACAAGTATTAATGAAGAAAAAATTTAAAAAAAAAAAAAACCGAATTCGGTTTTTCGGGAAAAACTCGGTTTCTCGGTTTTTGAAAATTAGCCAAAAAACCGGTATACCGGTTTCGGTTTCCACCGGTGTCCAAACCCTAGTGGAGAATCATCAAAATCTGGAAGTCGAATTTTTTGAGGATTACAATACTTTTACGAGAAAATACGAGAGAGTTAAAAGAAATAAAATTGGAATCCAAATTTTGTCATTTCTTGACTCATGCATCATCTTGCTTTAAAGACCTGACAATTACTAACTATTAATATTATTGAAGATTAGAAGGGTTAAAATAATAAACTCACCAAATGGATAAGTGAGATGACGATGAGTTAACTTGGATCAACGACAAGAAGGATCTTCGAAGATATTCTGAAATGAAATAAAAAAATATATAATCTCTATATTATTATCGAATAAGAAAACTTAAATTATTTATTTTATGACGGAAACTGCCAAAGTGTATATATATATATATATGATTTTGAAGGTTTACTTTTGATAAAATTGTTCTGTTATTCGGAACACAAAATAGCCTTAATAAATTTTCTGAAAATAAATGCGTTATATTTATTTTGTGTTCCGTATAACAGAACAATTTTATCAAAAGTAAACCTTCAAAATCATATATATATATTTAAATTATATATATTTTCATTTTAACTTGTTAATGTCAATTATATACCGACCAAAGCACCCGCATGCGTTTTCCATGTGATTATTTCATTGTTTTTAAAAAAGATTTTAATGGAATCTTTTGTAGTCAAACGTAGAAAAGAAATCCAATAAAGAGTTTCATCTTCTTTTATAAAAAAATCTGGTGTGACTGGTCGCAGCACACAACTTTCTCTTACGTTCGGTAATCGAAAGTTGTGATCCGTGCTTGTCACACCAGATTTTTTTTATGTCGAGATATATTTAGTTTCCACCGATATATTCAAATTCAAGATGTAAAATTTATAAACATAGGATAATATTTATATTTTGTTACCATGGCAACCATTTCTCCTAATTTCCTATGAAGTACAAGATTCTCATATACCAAACGTCGCGGGTTCGGACCCCAGGCAGTCCGATGATTTTATTTAAGCCAATTGGATACCAAATGGCTTAAATAAGAATGCCTGGACCCCATATATGTATATTTATTAATAACGGATATCGTAAAAAGTCTTATATGGCCTGAGTTGCCGAAAAGACTGTATGAATGTGTGTGTGAGTGTGAGTGTGAATGAGAAAAAAGTGTGAATGTTTTTTTGTAAAAAAAAAAAAAAAAAAAGTACAAGATTAAAGTGTGCTTCAAACTCCCTGGCTTCAAACAATTTTGAGGGCAAAATGAAAATATACATTTTAAAGAGCATCTAAAAAATAAATGATTTTTTAATTTTAATTAAAATCGTTAGAGGCGAATTTTGAGAAAATCGAAAAAAACTGAAAAAGTACATCAGTAAAGTACTAGTACTCTTTGGCCGATTTTGTTTAAAAGCTTATTTTCACGCCCTAGGGGAGTGTCTAACGTAAATATAAAATTTCAACCTCCTAGCCCAATTCCTTAATGCTTTAAATTGAACATAGTCAGACCATGTCGCGAAAACCCCTTTTTTGGAATCAAGGGACCTCAAAACATGTATATCCATCAAAATCTAGACATCGAATTTTTGACATGAATCCAATACTTTCTTTCTCTTTATATATATATATATATATATATACATAGGTAAGAGAAAGTAAAAATAATCATTTAAGTAAACACATAGGGGAGCTTGATTCTCTCTGTAATCTTTTGATTAGAAATGACTAATATACATATATATATATATAATGATATTTAACGGCTGGAAATATGGAAGGATGTAGAAGTGCAGGCAGCCAAAAATAAAATACTCCCTGTGAATGTTCAAACCTCCATCATTATTTGATTGTATCTAGACCTATGAAAATTGCAAATTTTAATATTATAAAAACTATCAAACTCAAATATCATTATATTAATTAATTAAATAAAATAAGTAGTAGAATAAAATACCAACTAGGACTTACTGTTATATATAATTATTATAGAGACTTAACTCTCTCTCAATAGATTTGTTCACTGAGGATTGGTGAATAAATTTTGCCCGAAACATTTGAACATTCACATAGAAACAAAAGTGTTTTATTTATGGCTGAATGCCCTTCAACATCCTTCCATAAATGGACCCTGTTATGCAATGGTGTGTCAAAGACCAAACATCGAGTTTTGAGAAAATCAACATTAAAGTTTTTTGTTTACATTGGATTATATATAATTTTTCTTGTTAATTGTGCAAGTAACATTAAATATAAATTTTTTTAGGACATATTTCATATAAAATACTATTCATTATAGCATTTGAAACAATATTCCGTGCTCAACTCAATTTTGAATTTTTTGGTCTTTGACACACCATTGCATAACAGGGTCCAAATATATATTGCCTGCTGAGAATCATTGAGGCGAAAATATATTTCTATTCTTTGCCATTGATTCTGGCCTATTCATTTGTTGCCCCATTTAAATGTAGTCTATATGTTTATAAAACTTTCAAACGCCTTTTCTTTAATTGTTGAATTTCAGACTTTCGCCACCATGATTCACCATGAGCAGGCGATATATATTTATATATATGTGACCGTCAACATGAAAAGGTGCCAAATCTTCACTGGAGAGATGAAGTGGCTGTTATATTTGATTTGATTTGATCCTCTTATTGTCAAATCCTCACTGGGCTAAATTTTCAGGATTTAGTAAAAAAAGTTCAAGAAAATTTACGTTGAATATATTGCTCTATTTCTGTTGCCATTGTGAATTTGAGGTATGATAGTTGAAGAAAGCAAACAGATTTTTATTTTTCAGAATATTTTATTTAATCTAATGGCGATCGATTTCGTCACGGGGACATCGTCAGGCCAGCTGGAATTAAAATTTACAATTGTTACAATTTAAACAAATTTGCACAAATAACATCTCGGTACAATCAATCAAATATATATATATATATATATATATATATATATATATATATATATATATGAGAGTATACATTATTTCTTGGGGGGATACGTAATTTAAATGAGATTGTGATAACATGAGGTGATTTATTAGAAATTGATTCATAGGAAAATTATAGATATTAGTATAAAACATATAAGCTTAGTATCAATTAATACTGACCGTTATTAAAAAATATAATATATATATATATATATACATTTATTATTGATGGAATTTTGATCATTGCATAAAAATTTGAAATTACAAGAGAACAAATTAACGAGAGAAGAGAAATGTGTGAAAGATAATTTCGCGACTAACTTAGACATTTCTCTTCTCTCGTTAATTTGATTCTCTTGTAATTTCAAATTTTTATGCAATGATCAAAATTCCATCAATAATAAAGTATATATATATATATATATATATATATATATATTATATTTTTAATAACGGTCAGTATTAATTGATACTAAGCTTATATGTTTTATACTAATATCTATAATTTTCCTATGAATCAATTTCTAATAAATCACCTCATTTATCACAATCTCATTTAAATTACGTATCCCCCAAGAAATAATGTATACTCTCAAATATATATATATATATATTTGATTGATTGTACCGAGATGTTATTTGTGCAAATTTGTTTAAATTGTAATAATTGTAAATTTTAATTCCAGCTGGCCTGACGATGTCCCCGTGACGAAATCGATCGCCATTAGATTAAATAAAATATTCAGAAAAATAAAAATCTGTTTGCTTTCTTCAACTATCATACCTCAAATTCAAGAAAATTGATTTTTTTTTTATTATTGATTCCGATTCTCTAGTTCTTCATCTTATACTCGTATGATGAAATATTGGATTCATCAGTATCGATGTATTTTATATAAAAAATTGAAAAAACAAGACAAAGGTGAGATAGAGAGAAAAGGGACCAAACAAACTTTAAACTCATTTTTCTCTAAACTAGGTTTTTCATAACTAAAATTTTAAAAATCCATATTTTCCAAACAAAAAATGATAATAAAAATACCGGCTTGTTAAGCAGGATGTGTTCTGTACAGAAAGGATAAAATCTCAATTTGGACTCCGATGAAGATTTGGTACCTTTTCATGTGGACGGTCACATATGATACTGGAAAGGTAAGAAAATAAATAAACTCACCAGATGAGAATAACAAGAAATGCAGATTGACTTCCTCTTCGCTTCTCGTAGTCGTAAGCGTCAAGTTGACATGTCATGGTCATTGGAAAGATCGTTCTTGCATCGGTCAGACGCCATTCCTCTCTATTCAACGCCCTGGGTTTTGAAACCTGAAGTGGACTGCCTGTGAATGATTTCAACTGGTAGATCATGGTGATCTGCGTGGTTTTTCCCCTTAACTTTGCTCTCTATAATGATCTTTGAGGGCAATTTCTCTTAGCATTATGCAGGATTCGATCGGAAACAATTGCCTCCAGGCTCAGCTTCACCCCCAGCTCCTCGAGGATGCGACGGGCCGCTCAAGGAATCCTGACCAGTCGTCTCCAGCACCACATTTACTGGTAAAAGGCGTTTATGTGGTCTTGGTTTTTTTTTCTTAGAACGTCTCGGACCTATACAAAAAGATGGAAAAGATCAGTGTTTGAAGCAGTCTAATTTTACTTGCTTTACCTACTACTACACGGAGTTAATTTAAAATAAAAAAATTCGTTTCGTTTTTTCATTTTTATGTCTGTTGATCAAATTATTGTATTAGAATATTAAGGTGTACCTTGTTTCATTATATTTCATCTCGCTGCGTTTTCTTTGAAACATTCTGGCTTAAAACAGCTCAAGATCTCCCTCTGAAAATTTCTTGATGATATATATATATATATATATATACAGTAGTTGTTTGTAGCTGGGAATCGTAGTTGAGGGACGGTAAGGAGAAAACGTTGCTGGTTTTTATTCTCCTTATCGTCCCTCAGTATATATATATATATATATATATGATGATGATGATGATGAGAGATAGTGTACTCTCCGAGCTCCAAACATATCAGTTGAAAGGAACGTCTTTTGATCCGAATCACATCTAAAATAAAAAATTAATTAATTAAATAATTTAATAAAAAATTTTCACTTAAATAATAGAAAGATTTAAAATATCTGGTACATTTTAACTTAATTTCCACTTTTCTCTCAATAAATTATATTATAGAATTATATATTTATATAAAATATTAATAATTAGTATACTGTAATATAGGAAATTTAAGAAAATTTCAAATTAAGAGATTAAAGAAAAAAAAATTTGTCTTTTTGATAAAGAAATAAATAAAAATAGAACCCAAATTTTATCATTCCTTGACTCATGGACCACCTTGCTATAAAGACATAATAGTTACTAATTAATAATATGATTGGAAAATTAGAGTGATGAAAATAAATAAATTCCCCAAATGGCAAAGTGAGGTGACGTTGTGTTAACTTGGATCAACGACAAAAAGAATCTTGGAAGGAATTCTGATATAGAAATAAAAAAATGAATCATTTTTTGTTGCTCTCAAATGACAATTCAAATTTAAAGATTTCCATAAAATCAAAGTTATCCTAAAAAAATAAGCAATTTCAGTTTAATTTCTGATAGTTTAAGATCTGTCGATCAAGAAAAACCCCTTAAACTTTGTTACATTCTTTATTTGAATTGATTTAGAAATGTTTTTCTTAAAAGATTAGCCCTGACACCCAGTTTTAATTTAAAATTAAATAAAAATTCGTCTTATTTTCATTTTTTATATATTTGTTATTTAAGTCTTACCTTGTTTAATGATATTTAATCGCTTGCAATTTCTTTGAAACATTCTGTCTTAAAAAAGCTGAATTATTTTCTCTCCTTTTTTTTTATATACTATCACTAATATCATTTCAAATAAGATGAATAAAACAAATAAAATTCTTTGATATATATATATATATATATATATATATATATATGCTGGATATTGTATTCCTTCTTCCAAAAACATGCTTTGAAGAGAAGTCTTTTGGTCCAAATCACATCTAAAATGAAAAATAAGAAAGCTTAATTCATTTAATAAAGTTTTACTTAAATAATTACAAAAAGATTTAAGATGAAGAAGTTGACTAAAATACATTTTAAAACATAGAAGGTAGGTAAAGATTCTGCTTGGATCTAACTTTAAAAAATTATTAATTTATATAAATACTTCTAAACATGTGATTTAATCTTGATAGAAAAGGAGATCAGATTAAATTTCCTCCCAATTCACTCTCAATTATTTGACCCTTCCTTAAAAGTTCAATCTACATAGGAATTAGAATTTTAAAAAATCCAGTAAATAATAATTTTAAAAACTAGGAATAACTTGAAAAATATTTTAAAACAAAACAGATAATTATTTAAATTAAAAATAAAGGAAAAAGTAAAAAATTATTTGTCAAAGTGAAGGAAATAGTGAATGAGTTAATAAAACAAATAATCTATTTAGTTTAAATAAAATGCAAATATTAAATTAAAAATAAATATTAAATAATTAAAAGAATAAGAGAAATGAAATATTAAATAAAATTTGACAGACAGACAGAGAAAGGTTATCATATTTAATCACGAGTTTAGAATATTTTTAATTATTTAATTTATTGAAAATAATAATCCTGAACCAATTAAATAAATATTAAAATGCATTACTGACCTTAAAAAATAGAAATAATTAAGATGAAATATAAATAAGTTGATCTGATGACATGACATGTGAGAAATATTTTAGCCAGTCATGGAAGAGATAAAGAGACGCGGCATTCGCTTGCGTTTTCAATGGAGTCAAAGTCAAAGCAATCGAGCTTCTCGATTTTATTACTTCTATTGAAAAAAATTATTATAATTTATATAAAAATAATTAAATATAATTTATTCTATTCAAAAAAATTAAATTAAATCAATATATAAAATATATTTGAAAACAATTTGTGAAATGTCAGATTCTCTCTCATAGGTGCCAAATTTGAAATTTTCTTTTAATAGGGACTGTGCACGAAATATAGAGGCAGCACTATTGCCGAAATAAGCGCTGTCTAGTGTTCTTTTGACAAACTTAGTGGGATCATAACATTCATTGCAAATATAAAATATTTAAAAAAATGGAAATAATAATAAAATACGGATTTCAACCAGTTAGTTGTTAATAATATTATACGCGGTTTTTATTATGAAATAAATGTCATAAATATTAAGAACTTGGTTATCAAAATGAGTTTTTTACATGCGTCGGGTTTAATCTAAAAATTCATTTTAATTATGTAATATATTTTTTAATTAATTTTGGACTTATAAGGGGAGGGCACGACCTTTGAATTTTATTTTGGGATGAGACTTCGGGTAATGTTTGTACTTCTTTAGGGGGTTCACCTCTTGGATTAATAACGGGCAACGCTCAATAGATTCGGAGAAAATGAAGGATTCAAAGTCAGCTTATATACTAGTGAGGCTTTTCATATGACAATGGCGAAATAGTCAAGTAGGCAGTGGGTGAGGGTGGGGGATTTATGACACTTTTTTATTCATTATTTTAATTGCATTTTAAATAAAGAAAAATATTACTAAATAATGGAATTAATAATATCATCAACAAAATATCGAAATATTAAGACATTTATATTGGGGGTGGGTGGTATTTCGGACGCCGGCCATTCAACAGAGCAACCAACAAATGAGGGGGATCACATACTCACAGGCAAAATATTTAGAAAATATATTTAATAAAAAATTTATTTATTTTATTTATATAAACTAAAAATTAAACATTTGATTCAATCAATAATACTAAATTATACTGCAGCAACAAAAAACAAACGCATTCTGATAAATAAAACACACATTCGACGTGTGGATCTGGGCCGCACCAACTTGCGCCCGGGGTCAAGATAATAATTTGCGCCCCCCTCCCCTCCAACCAAAAAAAAAAAATTGTTCAAAAAGATTTAACAAGTCTAATTTTTTTTTTTTAAGATAAAGCTAACGAAAGAATTATATAATTTTTTTATTATATGTGACCGTCCTCATGAAAAGGTACCAAATATTCTCTGAGCTAAATTTTCAGGAGAGCCGATTAAAAAAAGTATTTTATATAAAAAAATTGAAAAACCAAGACTCAGGGGAATAGATAAGAGAAAAAAGACCAAATCACATTGGTTTAAAATTAGTTTTGCTTGCAGCACTTAAGCTATAAAAACTTCTAAATTTCTGCTAAAAAAAAAAACAATTGCATACGGTAATTGGCAAAAAATAATTAATTTTGAGGGAGGCAGTGGCGTAGTGAGCTTAACTCGCGCCCGGGGCAAAATACCTTTTAAGCGCCCCCCCCCCCCATTCGAAAACCATATAATATTATATGTAAAATATACAAAATTATTATGGGGGCGGTATAACTCGCCGAAAATTTTCTCGCCCAAAGCAAAATCTCGCCTAAAACAAACTCGCCGAAAATCCGGAAAGTTCCATAATAAATAAATATTTTTAAAAATCTGGTGTGACTGTCCCACCAGATTTTTTGTGTCGACATAGGTATATATAGTTTCCGTCGATATATTAGTAGTAGTAGATTATATATTACTAATATGCGCACTGAGCATTTCTCATGACGCATGTGCGATGAAATAATCTCTTAAATATTATAGACAACCTTGCATTGCCTAAGTCTCGTCCTGCTCCTATGTACTAGGCTCTATTTCCTGCCATTACATGAAAATAATTTGAGATTATATTCAACTATTTTATACAATATTATAATAATTTACTCTATCTATTCTACCATAATAGTTTGAATGTATTGTTTAAAAACATAAAGACAAAATCACAGGTATGATCAATTAATTCAATAAGTCTTTTCAAATGATTTGTAAAACAAAAACATCTTATGATTCTATTATATTTTTTCCATGTCTGTAGCTCCGATGATGGTTCAAACCCGAACCGAAACGTCAGCAAGTGATTAGTAACTTTTATTAAAATCGAATGAAATAAATTTTGGCTGCATTCTTCTTTGGGAATTATTCCTTATTATCCTGAATACAATACTACAGCTATAATCAAATATTCAATTACTACAATTTTGAGAAGAAGACTTATCTCAAGACCTCCATCCGGTACCCTCGCAGCGAAATGGAACTAGATAATGCATCAGGTTTTACGAATTATATTCAATACAATTTTGGACTGACTACTGTGCATGATATTAAAAACTATATGAATCTCAATTCTAAATTATCCAGATTAAAAAACAGAATTTTCTATTTGCTCGAATATAAGAATCTAGGAATGTTACCTCCGCATATTTGCAATAATATCTTGTATAAAAATAATGACATTTTTACCCAAATAGGCTTTAATCAATTGAATAATATTTTATCTAAATTGAGATATAAAATTTTTCACTTAGAAATAAATGATGCTTATAGATTATTACATAAAATAAAAAAGTCCATCGTTCAAATAAAAAATAAATTAAAATATAATCTGCCAGAAAGTATTTTTAAATATTTTCTTCGAACCCAGCACAAAGCATTCTCTAAAAGATTATTATCTCAGAGAGAAATAATGATTAAAAAAATTAAAAACCATTTAATAAAAAATAACGTCGACTCTCGAGACCTTAATGTTGACTTCGTAATTAATCTATCCGATACTCCAATTCCAGATCCAGTCAATACCATCTTATCATTAGGTCACTCACATAATTTTTTTGTAAAAGAGGATATGAAAAATAGCTTGTTCAAATTTATAGCGGACACTGAATACATAATACAAGACTTGCCTTCTGATAAGAAAGACAATTCTCGTTCCAGTATTGTCAATATAATCACAAATTTCACTAACTCTAATAATAATATGGGCTTTAATAGTAAACTTTTAAATAAATATCTAGGTGTAACAAAAAAGTTTTATAAAGAAAATAGAGAAAATATAGTCATAACGAAAAGTGACAAATCCAACCATACAGTCATATTGAACAAATCAGATTATATTTCTAAAATTAAACTGATGTTAGAAGACGAGAGTACTTATTCTCGTTTAAAGCGAGACCCTACTTTGGTATTACAGAAAAAGATTAATGACTTGATTAAACAACTATTGGATGAAAAATTAGGTGATGAAAATAAAACTTTGACTAGATGTATAACCCATAACAGCACTCCACCTAAGCTTTATGGTCTTATAAAAACGCATAAAAATAACAAACTGAGGCCTATTGTAACAACTATTGGTTCTCCATTGTATAAAATCTCTAAATACGTTTCGAATATATTGAATCATATTCCTCTTAACAAGGAGTTTAATATTAAGGACTCTTTTCATTTTAAAGAATTAATTAAAGATGTGAGATTAAAACCAGGAGAAATACTTGTGAGCTATGATATTACTAGTCTTTTTACTAACATTGATCTTGATCTGGCTTTAAAAATACTAATGGACAAATGGGAAATAATTACACAATACACAAAAATAGATAAAGATCAGTTTTTTGAATTATTAACGCTGATTTTTGACAATACTTATTTTATCTTTGAAAATGAGATTTTTACTCAAGTGTATGGAGTGGGGATGGGATCGAGCTTGGGCCCAATTCTGGCAAATCTCGTTGTGGACCATCTTTTTGAAAACACCTTTCCCCTTCTTCCATATAAACCATCCTTCATTCTAAAATATATGGATGATATAATTACTGCGTTACCGGAGGGTGAAATCAACTCAACCCTCGAAATATTAAATGGTTTTCATGATAAAATAAAATTTACTACAGAATTGGAAATAAATGAAAGAATTAATTTTCTAGATTTGCAATTGATTAGAGTGGGTGAAAATGTCAAAACTAAGTGGTTCAGAAAGAGTGAAAAATCTAACAGAATGTTGAACTATTATTCTAATCACCCGTTATCTCATAAGAAAAATCTAATATACAATTTAATTGATCGTGCACTTAGACTTTCGGACTGTGAGTTTCATGCAGAAGTTGTTAAAAAGATAAAAGACATTTTATGTGCGAATAACTATCCTAAGTGTTTTGTGTCTAAGGTGATTAGTATTTATTATAATAAGAAAAATACCCCTCCACGTATAAATACTATAACCTCAACAACTGATGATGCACTTGATACTATAAACTCAAACCAGACTCTATTTAAGAGTTTGATTTATATACCTGGTTTGTCTGAAATGGTGAAAAAATATCTATGTAGGATTAATTGTAATTTAAAGATAGCTTACAGACCTTCCAACACCTTATCTTATATGTTTAATAATAAGTCTATAACACCTTTGTATAAAAAATCTAACCTTATATATAAGATTGACTGTGGGGATTGTGGGATGTCGTATGTTGGCGAGACCAGGCAATATTTGGGCAATCGAATATCGCAACACAAGTCCAACGTTAAAAATAATGATGCTACAGTGGCCTTGTCTAGGCATGCGACAGATCACGGCCACACGTTTAATTTTGAGTCTGTAAAGGTTTTGCAAGTGGAAGAAAATTGGTACCGGAGACTGATTTTGGAATCCATCTATATATATTTAAACAACACTGTCAACTTTAAAAGAGATTTCAAATCAGTCGTTCTCTTATATGGCAATATTTTCAAAAAATTTGCATAAAATAAATCAGTCTCCGTTACTAATATGCGCACTGAGCATTTTCTCATGACGCATGTGCGATGAAATAATCTCTTAAATATTATAGACAACCTTGCATTGCCTAAGTCTCGTCCTGCTCCTATGTACTAGGCTCTATTTCCTGCCATTACATGAAAATAATTTGAGATTATATTCAACTATTTTATACAATATTATAATAATTTACTCTATCTATTCTACCATAATAGTTTGAATGTATTGTTTAAAAACATAAAGACAAAATCACAGGTATGATCAATTAATTCAATAAGTCTTTTCAAATGATTTGTAAAACAAAACATCTTATGATTCTATTATATTTTTTCCATGTCTGTAGCTCCGATGATGGTTCAAACCCGAACCGAAACGTCAGCAAGTGATTAGTAACTTTTATTAAAATCGAATGAAATAAATTTTGGCTGCATTCTTCTTTGGGAATTATTCCTTATTATCCTGA
>JAKCPI010015510.1:0-49842 GCA_023213315.1 Euborellia annulipes
ATATATATATTTGATTGATTGTACCTAGATGTTATTTGTGCAAATTTGTTTAAATTGTAATAATTGTAAATTTTAATTCCAGCTGGCCTGACGATGTCCCCGTGACGAAATCGATCGCCATTAGATTAAATAAAATATTCAGAAAAACAAAAATCTGTTTGCTTTCTTCAACTATCATACCTCAAATTCAAGAAAATTGATTTTTTTTTATTATTGATTCCGATTCTCTAGTTCTTCATCTTATTTATACTCGTATGATGAAATATTGGATTCATCAGTATCGATGTATTTTATATAAAAAATTGAAAAAATAAGACAAAGGTGAGATAGAGAGAAAAGGGACCAAACAAACTTTAAACTCATTTTTCTCTAAACTAGGTTTTTCATAACTAAAATTTTAAAAATTCATATTTTCCAAACAAAAAATGATAATAAAAATACTAAAAATACGGCTTGTTCAGCAGGATGTGTTCTGTACAGAAAGGATAAAATCTCAATTTGGACTCCGATGAAGATTTGGTACCTTTTCATGTGGACGGTCACATATGATACTGGAAAGGTAAGAAAATAAATAAACTCACCAGATGAGAATAACAAGAAATGCAGATTGACTTCCTCTTCGCTTCTCGTAGTCGTAAGCGTCAAGTTGACATGTCATGGTCATTGGAAAGATCGTTCTTGCATCGGTCAGACGCCATTCCCCTCTATTCAACGCCTTGGGTTTTGAAACCTGAAGTGGACTGCCTGTGAATGATTTCAACTGGTAGATCATGGTGATCTGCGTGGTTTTTTCCCTTAACTTTGCTCTCTATAATGATCTTTGAGGGCAATTTCTCTTAGCATTATGCAGGATTCGATCGGAAACAATTGCCTCCAGGCTCAGCTTCACCCCCAGCTCCTCGAGGATGCGACGGGCCGCTCAAGGAATCCTGACCAGTCGTCTCCAGCACCACATTTACTGGTAAAAGGCGTTTATGCGGTCTTGGTTTTTTCCTTAGAACGTCTCGGACCTATACAAAAAGATGGAAAAGATCAGTGTTTGAAGCAGTCTAATTTTACTTGCTTTACCTACTACTACACGGAATTAATTTAAAATAAAAAATTCGTTTCGTTTTTTCATTTTTTTATGTCTGTTGATCAAATTATTGTATTAGAATATTAAGGTGTACCTTGTTTCATTATATTTCATCTCGCTGCTTTGAAACATTCTGGCTTAAAACAGCTCAAGATCTCCCTCTGAAAATTTCTTGATAGATATATATATACTGTATATATATATACAGTAGTTGTTTGTAGCTGGGAATCGTAGTTGAGGGACGGTAAGGAGAAAACGTTGCTGGTTTTTATTCTCCTTATCGTCCCTCAGATATATATATATATATATATATATATATATATATATATATATATGATGATGATGATGATGAGAGACAGTGTACTCTCCGAGCTCCAAACATATCAGTTGAAAGGAACGTCTTTTGATCCGAATCACATCTAAAATAAAAAATTAATTAATTAAATAATTTAATAAAAAAATTTTCACTTAAATAATAGAAAGATTTAAAATATCTGGTACATTTTAACTTAATTTCCACTTTTCTCTCAATAAATTATATTATAGAATTATATATTTATATAAAATATTAATAATTAGTATACTGTAATATAGGAAATTTAAGAAAATTTCAAATTAAGAGATTAAAGAAAAAAAATTTGTCTTTTTGATAAAGAAATAAATAAAAATAGAACCCAAATTTTATCATTCCTTGACTCATGGACCACCTTGCTATAAAGACAATAGTTACTAATTAATAATATGATTGGAAAATTAGAGTGATGAAAATAAATAAATTCCCCAAATGGCAAAGTGAGGTGACGTTGTGTTAACTTGGATCAACGACAAAAAGAATCTTGGAAGGAATTCTGATATAGAAATAAAAAAATGAATCATTTTTTGTTGCTCTCAAATGACAATTCAAATTTAAAGATTTCCATAAAATCAAAGTTATCCTAAAAAAATAAGCAATTTCAGTTTAATTTCTGATAGTTTAAGATATGTCAATCAAGAAAAACCCCTTAAACTTTGTTACATTCTTTATTTGAATTGATTTAGAAATGTTTTTCTTAAAAGATTAGTCCCTAACGCCCAGTGTTAATTTAAAATTAAATAAAAATTCGTCTTATTTTCATTTTTTATATATTTGTTATTTAAGTCTTACCTTATTTAATGATATTTAATCGCTTGCTTTCTTTGAAACATTCAAGCTTAAAAAAGTTGAATTATTTTCTCTCCTTTTTTTTTATATACTATCAGTAATATCATTTCTAATAAGATGAATAAAACAAATAAAATTCTATGATATATATATAGAGATATATATCTATGATGCTGGATATTGTATTCCTTCTGACAATTGTGATTTCCAAAAACATGCTTTGAAGAGAAGTCTTTTGGTCCAAATCACATCTAAAATGAAAAATAAGAAAGCTTAATTGATTTAATAAAGTTTTACTTAAATAATTACAAAAAGATTTAAGATGAAGAAGATTACTAAAATACACTTTAAAACATAGAAGGTAGGTAAAGATTCTGCTTGGATCTAACTTTAAAAAATTATTAATTTATATAAATACTTCTAAACATGTGATTTAATCTTGATAGAAAAGGAGATTTCCTCCCAATTCACTCTCAATTATTTGACACTTTCTTAAAAGTTCAATCTACATAGAAATTAGAATTTTAAAAAATCCAGTAAATAATAATTTTAAAAACTAGGAATAACTTGAAAAATATTTTAAAACAAAACAGATAATTATTTAAATTAAAAATAAAGGAAAAATTAAAAAAAAATTATTTGTCAAAGTGAAGGAAATAGTGAATGAGTTAATAAAACAAATAATCTATTTAGTTTATAAAATGCAAATATTAAATTAAAAATAAATATTAAATAATTAAAAGAATAAGAGAAATGAAATATTAAATAAAATTTGACAGACAGACAGAGAAAGGTTATCATTTTTAATCACGAGTTTAGAATATTTTTAATTATTTAATTTATTGAAAATAATAATCCTGAACCAATTAAATAAATATTAAAATGCATTACTGACCTTAAAAAATAGAAATAATTAAGATGAATGTAAATAAGTTGATCTGATGAGATGACATGTGAGAAATATTTTAGCCAGTCATGGAAGAGATAAAGAGACGCGGCATTCGCTTGCCTTTTCAATGAGTCAAAGTCAAAGCAATCGAGCTTCTCGATTTTATTACATCTATTGAAAAAAATTATTATAATTTATATAAAAATAATTAAATATAATTTATTCTATTCAAAAAATTAAATTAAATCAATATATAAAATATATTTGAAAAGAATTTGTGAAATGTCAGAAGATGAGAGGTCTCTCATAGGTGCCAAATTTGAAATTTTCTTTTAATAGGGACTGTGCACGAAATATAGAGGCAGCACTATTGCCGAAATAAGCGCTGTCTAGTGTTCTTTTGACAAACTTAGTGGGATCATAACATTCATTGCAAATATAAAATATTTAAAAAAATGGAAATAATAATAAAATACGGATTTCAACCAGTTAGTTGTTAATAATATTATACGCAGTTTTTATTATGAAATAAATGCCATAAATATTAAGAACTTGGTTATCAAAATGAGTTTTTTACATGCGTCGGGTTTAATCTAAAAATTCATTTTAATTATGTAATATATTTTTTAATTAATTTTGGACTTAAAATGGGAGGGCACGACCTTTGAATTTTATTTTGGGATGAGACTTCGGGTAATGTTTGTACTTCTTTAGGGGGTTCACCTCTTGGATTAATAACGGGCAACGCTCAATAGATTGGGAGAAAATGAAGGATTCAAAGTCAGCTTATATACTAGTGAGGCTTTTCATATGACAATGGCCCACGGCACAGATCAAACATATATAAAGATGGGACACCTCCACGTTAGAAATCCTGTGTGACTTTAACTCCATCTATGAACCTTTTCCCAACTAAACAGTACGAGGGGAAGAAAAAAAAAAAATTTGATTCCTGCGAGGTTTGAACTTGAGCCATTCGTTACCTCCGCATATGTCAAATTTCAACTTTGGGTGACGCCTTAACCACCTCGTACACATTTGATGTTGAGAATTTATATCTTTTTTATGCTACTTAACTAGCATATGGTACCATTAATTTTTTTTTTCAATTAAAGCTCTTTTACGATAATCCTGATACAATTTATATTGATTTAATTAAATATTATATTTTAATAATATATCTTATGTTATTTATTTAATGATTTACATTTTGCACAGTGGAGCCATCTGATATCATTTTGCACAGCGCGAAAAATTTAGCTTGTTCAAATAATATTTCTATCAGTATTTTCTCCAAAACAAAAATAAAATCTCTATAGTCTATGGCAAATGACTAGGCAATAATGGCAAGAAGTTCTTACCCTTTGACAATTTATATTTTTATTTTTTTTAAAGAAAATTATATATGATCAATTATAATTGGCTACCCTCCTTTTACTAATTTTTTGCATTTATTCCAGTTTGTATGCCATTAGGTCATGCTCTTATTTATATTGTTGCTTACCATTATTAAAACCCAAGATATAAAAAATCATGATTTTTCTAAATAATCTGCGATGCGGGTCAAGGATTAGCGGATTAATTAATTAATTGTGCTTACCATTATGAAGAGAAATAAATAGCTTGACTAAAATGACTATAAATAGACTTGAGAAATAAAAAAATAGCGTTAAAAATATGTTAAATCTGTCTTAACAAATTTTATTTTAATTTTGTTCTGTGTAGGTTCACAAATCAAATATTAGTTTAGTATAGCGAGCGAACGACCTGACACCTTATGGAGTAAAAATCAAACATAAATCTAATGATACCTTAGAGCCATCTAGCGTTAGAATATGAAAATAAAAACCAGGACAGCAGAGCCATCTTAAGAAATGGGAATGCAAAACTCGCATAAGAATTCCCCATAGAGCTGTCCCCCCCCCCTGGCCCACGGGGCGTGGTGTAGAGGTTAGCGTGCTAACCTCATATACCAAACGTCGCGGGTTCGGACCCCAGGCAGTCCGATGATTTTATTTAAGCCATCTGGATACCAGATCAAAAAAATATTAAGACATTTATATTGGGTGGATGGGTAGTATTTCGGACGCCGGCCATTCAACAGAGCAACCAACAAATGAGGGGGATCACATACTCACAGGCAAAATATTTAAAAAATATATTTAATAAAAAATTTCTTTATTTTATTTATATAAACTAAAAATTAAACATTTGATTCAATCAATAATACTAAATTATACTGCAGCAACAAAAAACAAACGCATTCTGATAAATAAAACACACATTCGACGTGTGGATCTGGGCCGCACCAACTTGCGCCCGGGGTCAAGATAATAATTTGCGCCCCCCCTCCCCTCCAACCAAAAAAAAAAAAATTGTTCAAAAAGATTTAACAAGTCTAATTTTTTTTTTTCAAGATAAAGCTAACGAAAGAATTATATAATTTTTTTTATTATATGTGACCGTCCTCATGAAAAGGTACCAAATATTCTCTGAGCTAAATTTTCAGGAGAGCCGATTAAAAAAAGTATTTTATATAAAAAAAATTGAAAAACCAAGACTAAGGGGAATAGATAAGAGAAAAAAGACCAAATCACATTGGTTTAAAATTAGTTTTGCTTGCAGCACTTAAGCTATAAAAACTTCTAAATTTCTGCTAAAAAAAAAAAACAATTGCATACGGTAATTGGCAAAAAATAATTAATTTTGAGGGAGGCAGTGGCGTAGTGAGCTTAACTCGCGCCCGGGGCAAAATACCTTTTAAGCGCCCCCCCCCCATTCGAAAACCATATAATATTATATGTAAAATATACAAAATTATTATGGGGGCGGTATAACTCGCCGAAAATTTTCTCGCCCAAAGCAAATCTCGCCTAAAACAAACTCGCCGAAAATCCGGAAAGTTCCATAATAAATAAATATTTTTAAAAATCTGGTGTGACTGTCCCACCAGATTTTTTGTGTCGACATAGGTATATATAGTTTCCGTCGATATATTAGAAGATGAAATGAAATTTATAAGCAGGGCTCGGGCCCTCGGGCTTGGCCAAAGGATTTTGATGTACTTTTTCAGTTTTTTTCGATTTTCTCAAAATTTGTTCCAAAGATTTTGATTAAAATTCAAAAATCAATTATTTTTTAGATGTTCCTTAAAATGTATATTCTCATTTTGCTTTTGAAACCTTATGAAGACCACTTAACTCTTGTACTCCATAGGAAATATAGAAGCCAGGAATATAAATAGATATTTTCCCATACTTATAAATTTCAAAACTTCTTCTAATATCTCGACGCTTTATATACGTATGACGACACAAAAAATCTGGTGTGACAAGCACAGTACAGTACCTTTGGTAAGAGAAAGTTGTCTGCTGTGCGACAGTCACACCAGATTTTTTTAAAATATTTTATTTTGGAACTTTTCGGGTTTTTCAGCCATTTTTTTCGGCGATTTTTTTTTCGTCGAGATTTTGCTTTCGGCTAGAAAATTTTCGGTGCGCTTTTTTTCGGCAAGAATTATTATATTACACTGGCACTACATTTAAAATATATTTTCCAGAAATCAATTATAATAAAAATAAAAATTATCCAGCAATTTTTTTTTGTTTTGCGGATCATTTGGCGCCCCTTTGTGAGCGGCGCCCGTGGCATCATGACCCCCCCTTGCCCCCCCCCTCGCTACGCCACTGGAGGGAGGGTAAATGGTAAAATTATGTGGGAGGGGGTAATTAGTGCATGCGAATAAGTTCACAATTGGTTCTCAAATAAACAATTTTATTTTAAAGAGTAACTATTTCAAATCATCACAGCACTAAAAAACTAAAAACACTAAAAAAATTGACTAGAAACTTTAAACTCATTTTTCTCAATACTAGCTTTTTCATTACCAAAATTATTAAAATTTCATATCTTCCAAACAAAAAATCAATTTTGACCCCGATGAAGACTTGGTACCTTTTCACATATTTTTACTTTTAAATCATTTATTTTGTTTTGGGAGGAGGGGATGGAGACAAGGGGGATGCATTCTCCAACCCTCTATCCCCTTAGCGCCGTCACAGTATCGAAAAAATGAAAATAATTATAACTAAATATATAATATACAAACAGTGGCGAAAATAACACCCCCGCTGAACCCGCAATGTGGGGGGTGGGGGGCACCAGGTCAAGGAGCGCCGCAATCCGGGGGCATAAATAATATATAAAGGAATTTAAAAAATAAAATGTAGTAAACACATTATTATCATCAAAATAAATTTTACACTTAAGAATATTTCATTAATCTAATAAATTATTTCATAAATAATCGATGTGATAGACACAAAGTATAATAAGGGCTGTGTCGTCAGTGCCCGCTCTAGAGGGGGACCATTCACCCAAGGGCGCCAGAATTTGGAAACGGCATTTTGGCTATAAGAAGAAATGTGTTATAAGTGAATCAATAAAATTGTGTTCAGGGGGACCATCTACATATAAAAAAGAGAGATGTGCCTAAATGATGTTCGAGGCCGACCCTAATGTATAAAAGCTAGAAAGCTATAATTTGGCATTAAGATTTATTACGTCGACGTGGTTTTAAGAAGCGATTTTTCAAAATTTCAATTTCAAATCGTCATTGTGGCGTAAAACTTTGATTTTACAATTTCTTCCTTTTTTTAATCGAGATGAAATAAATTTGCTTTCTTCGGAAAAAAAATAGTTAAATAAAAAAATGTATTTTTTAATGCATTTTTTTAAAAATATTTAACAAATAAATTTTTTTAAATCAATAAATAACACAACTCTGCTTTCAGCTAAAATACCGCCCCAATTTCTGGCGGCCGTGGACCAATTTTAACGCCCACCCCACCCTAGAGGGGGCGCTGTTGCCAGACGACTCTAGATAAATAATACATTGTAAATATTCCTTCTGAAAATAAATAATATTTAATATTATTTTTAGATTTATTTTTTGTCTTCCCTAAAATCATTATTATGAATAATACAATTATTTTTTATAAAAATATAAACATTGCCAGCGCCCCTATCTTTAATGCACCCCTAGCCCCCCCCCCTTGTTGCGGCACTGGTGTGGATAATAAAAATGAACAAATTTACACTTTGATTTTTTATACGGATTCTCAATTAAAGTATCTATCCTTACTTAATGAAAAGATTATTGCCTTGGGCCTTCCTTTTTAGGAAAATTATATTGTATAATAACTTTTTAAGTAGTCTATATCGGGGTCGTGCCAGGGGGAGGGGGGTAGGGGTCCAATCCTCTCCCAAAAACATTTTCTCTCTCTCGGATCATCCAAACTTTCCCCCATGGGCGTAACTAGGAGGGGCGCCCTCTCCCCAAGAGAAATTGAGACAATATGAGGCCTTCCAGACCACCTGGGCCCCGCCGGACCCAAATTCCCTAGTTACGCCCATGCCCCCCCTCCGGCACTGCCTGAAAGTTTTCTGGCTACGGACCTGGTCTATATATTCTCTAAGTTACCTTTCTATTTAATTAGAATTCTATCAATATCTTTTGATTATCTCCTCATTCAAACAGATTTATGAAGGATAAAAAATAAAATATAGAAATAAGATTTCTTTGTTTTTAAGAAGAATTATTTTTTTGATCTATATTTGGTGAAGTGAAGACATGAGATAGGCCCTAAACGTCTTAAGGCCGATAGTTTAAAGAAAGTTCAACGTGGCGTTTCGAGTTCTGCGTTGGTTTGGAGCAATAAATCGAGAACGCGAAGATGAACCCTCTTAATAAACTAATAAATACATTAGCCGTGATATCATCAATAATATTATAAAGTAGTTTTTTAAGTTCCGCCACTGCGGATAAATTTTTTTTGTCCCGTTATAGAGTCTGTTGAAATTTTCTGATGTCAATATAAAAAAAGCAAAGTGTTGATTTGTTCCCACGAAATATTGGAGGGGGAAATCACAGCAAAGAACAGACATGGGACGGATGACAGCCCGATGATGGGGGCTTAACGACGCCCATGGAAGAACTTGAACCCTTTAAGGGCCGGCGGTGGCGGCGGGGAGGGAGAGGCGAGGCGATAGCTCTCGCCAAGTTCCTTGTCACAAGTCCTGATTTGAGTACCAGGCGAAGATTACAAGCGTCAGCTGCCTCCAACGAGATCCCTGGACAATGGCTTACGTTCAGATAGAGAAGACCCGGACGCAGATTAGCCAATTCACATGTGCGATCTGTCAATTTGGTGCACCCCTAAAAGAAGACAATTCATTTGAGTAGGGCTGGACGGTAAACCGGTTTACCGGTAAAAATTTTTACCGAAAACGCGGTAACGAACCTCTAATTCAATAAAAACCGTTTTTTTTTCGAAAGTCGGTAAAAACCTATTTTTTTCGGGCGGTAAAAAATTTTGGTTCGGCGAGAAAAAAAATGTTCCGCGGCGGCAAAAAATTGGCGTCTCTAAAAAAAAGGTAAAAATTTTTCCGGCCGGGGAAAAATTTTGGTTCCGCGGGAAAAAAAAATGTTTCGGCAAAAAATTGGCGTCTCTAAAAAAAAGGTAAAAATTTTTCCGGCCGGGAAAAAATTTTGGTCCCGCGGGAAAAAAAAATGTTTCGGCAAAAAATTGGCTCTCTTTTTTTTTTTTTTTTTTTTTTTTAAAAAAAACATTCACACTTTTTTCTCATTCACACTCACACTCACACACACATTCACACGGTCTTTTCGGCAACTTAGGCCATTTAAGACTTTGACGATAACCGTTATTGATAATATACACATATTAGGGGTCCAGGCATTCTTATTTAAGCCATTTGGTATCCAAATGGCTTAAATAAAATCATCGGACTGCCCGGGGTCCGAACCCGCGACGTTTGGTATACGAGGTTAGTACGCTAACCTCTACACCAAACCCCGAGGGCAAATTGGCTCTCTAAAAAAAAAAAGGTAAAAATTTTTCCGGCCGGGAAAAAATTTTGGTTCCGCAAAAAAAAAAAAATCGTTTTGTTAAAAAAAAAATGTTCCGCGGCGGCAAATTTTGGTTCCGCGGGCGGTAAAAAATTTTTACCGACTTTCGAGAAAAACCGGTTTTTTTCATTATCGAGTTCGGTAATGAAAATCCATTACCGTCCAGCCCTACATTTGAGTATGCGAATTAGTTATTATTTTACAAAATTTGTTTTCCAACTGCTAATAAGCAGGGGGTACAGTCAGGGAGACTGTACTAATTTGTTATTGTGTTAAAAAAAAATCTGGTCTGATTGCGCAGAGCACACAACTCTCTTACCCTTCGGTATGAGAAAGTTGTGCACCGTGCTGGCCACACCAGATTTTTTGGATCGAGATATATTTATTTTCCCATAGCAAATTCAAACTTGACCACTTCCAATTCATAAGTAAAAAGTAAAAAAGTCAATTAATTCAAAATTTCCATAGGCTCTGTGTATTTTAAATGCTGACAGCTTGAAATAAACTATGGTTATTTTTCAAAATTTTAATCTCATATTTGGATATTTTATACAAAATAAAGAATCCTAAATAACTACAAAATTTCATAAGAATTGGAAAATTTTTTTTTAAATGTATAAAAAGTTCCAAAGGGGACCCCCTTGTGAATCGAAATTAACATGCAAATCCCCATAGGGATTTAACATTGGCTCTATGGCAGGAAGAGCCAGAAAACGAATTTGAAAAATATGAAATATTTCCAATGAAGTACAAGAGTAAAGGGTGCTTCAAAAGATTTCAAGGGCAAAATCAGAATATACATTTTAAAAAGCTTGTAAAAAAATAACTGATTTTGGAATTTTTATTTCAATCGTTGGAGCAAATTTTGGGAAAATCGAAAAAAAAAAAACTGAAAAAATTTTAACTTTTTCTTATGAAATTTAAGAGTAAAGTGGTCTTCACAAGATTTCAACGGTAAAATGAGAATACACATTTTAAAGAGCATCTAAAAAATAGTTGATTTATGAATTTTAAACAAAATCGTTGAAGCGAATTTTGAGAAAATTGAAAAAAAACTTAAAAAGTACATCAGTAAAGTACTAGTACTCTTTGACCGATTTTGTTCAAAAGCTTCACGTCCCAGGGGGTGGGGGTGCCTAATTTAACTCATGGTCGACTAGATTTAAAACTAGAATATACCAGGTAAAATTTCAACCTAGTAGCTCTTTTCCTTCTTGTTTTTTTTTTTTACCACGATAGTGCGTTTTGCGGAACCCACTTTTTTGAACTCAGGGGGCCTCAAAACGTGTATATCCATCAAAATCTCGGCATCGAAATTGTGACATGATCGCAATACTTTCTTTCTATATATTAACTTATATAGATAAGAGAAAATATTACATATCTTATTATATATTAGCATAAAATAAAATTTTAAATAAAAATTGTGGTAAAAGGCAATTTTGGAAGGTTTTAACCACTTGTGACCAGTGTCCTGGTCAAAATTTCAAAAAACTTTTCTAATTATAATAAAATAATCGAATAAACGTTTTATTTTCTGGTTGTATATCAAATCTCCCATGAGATAACGATTTTTTATTACCTCCAAATCCAAATGACGCAATCGGGTTAGAGTCGTTAATAAGCTGGCAACTCCTTCGTCGGAAATATTATAACAATGGGCAAGAATCATTTTCTCTATACTTGGATTATTGAGTCCAATGTACGAAAGGCCAACATCTGAAATCTAAAAAATATATTTATTAAAAATACTTTAAAAGAAATATTCGCTCTCTTTGTGGAAAAATGTCTCAACTTCAAAAAATTTTGGAAATTTATTTTGTGTTAAAAAAATTGAAGTATTATATTTTATGAATTTAATTCATAAAAAAAAACTTATAAAAGAAATCTGAGTGTATGACATTCTTCCCTCCAAAAATATATTTTGATATAAATACCTGTTGACATCGACTGAGATTTAAAATTCTCAATTCTTGAAATGAAAATGAATATTTACGTACTAACATCTGATATTCGATTACAGGAAAATAGATCCAATTCAACAAGGCCTTTGAAAAAGAAATGAAATTAAAAAAATAACAGGTTGATAATGATGTGTGTTGTAATTCCTTAATTTCAGAAATAATTAATTACGCCGCGCCGCGCCGCCTTCGGCGGGCCTCACCAGGGTGGCTTCGCCCTGACCCCCCATACCATAAGGCCTGCGGCGGACCCTCTCGCTCTTTTTCTTATGAGAAACGGGCTGGTAGCCTAGAGCGCGGGGGCTACGCCCTTGACCCGCTGCTGGCTTCGCCGCCTGCGACCCTCGCCTTTCTTAATTATGAGAAACGGGCTGAAGTAACAACAGGGGGCCGCCCCGACCCCTCGGGGCCTGGCCCGTCTGCGGCGGATCCTCGCCTTAATTATGAGAAACGGGCTGGTAGCCCAGAGGCGGTGGCCGCCGCCCCCGGCCCTCGTTAGTTGGTTGGGCGCCTGCGGCGGACCCCCGCCTTCTGCACTATGAGAAACGGGCTGGAGTAATGAGGCGGGGGCTACGCCCTGGACTCCCTCGATTACGAGCCCAAGGCCTCGCGGCGGACCCCCCGGCCTTTTCTTAATTATGAAAAGAAAATTATTATTACTAACAACTACGTATTCCAATCCAGTGCCTGCTTGAGGATTTGTTTGACATTCAAAGAAGAATACAATAACTGCAAAGAATACTTTTAAATATTTCTTACAAGCATTTCCTATGGGAGAAATCGTAACTTTAGCAATTAATAACTCGAAAGGTTATAGGAATTTCCGGAAACCGAGTATTTTTCCGGGACTTCCATAACGTCCTTTATATTCCAGAGTTTGTCTATATTTGTAAAGCTTTTTTTGTTGTTGTATTGTATTTAAGGTCCTGAGGATGGGTGACGTATAGTCCCCGAAACGTTGACATAGGAAATAAAATATTTTGGGCTGAATAAAGTCCATTTTTCTTCACCTTCCTGTAAATTAGACGGCCTTCTTCCATACGATTATAAACTTATAAAAGACATCTAGGCATTGAGTGTAGGACATTCTTCTCCAAAAATATATTTTGATATAATACCTGTTGACATCGACTGAGATTTAAAACTCTCAATTCTTGAAATGAAAATGAATATTTAAGACTAACATCTGATATTCGGTTACAGGTGCTTAGATCCAATTCAACAAGGCCTGAAAAAGAAATGAAATTAAAAAAAAAAAAAAAAAAAAAAACAGGTCATTAATGATGTGTGTTTAATTAATTTCAGAATTTTACTGATATTTTGAAGACCATATAAAAAATAATTGATTTATGAATTTTAATCAAAACCGTTAGAGCCAATTTTGAGAAAATCGAAAAAAAAACTGAAAAAGTACTTCAGAAAAGTACTAGTACTTTTTGCCGAATTTGTTCAAAAGCTTATTTTAACTGTCCGCAAGGGTATCTATTTTAAATATAAAATTTCAACGTCATAGCTCATTTCCTACATGCTTAAAAATGTTCTCACAGACAGACGCACAAACCAATTTGCCGGACCCACTTTTTTTGGACTCAGAGGACCTCAAACAAGTATATACATCAGAATCTCGACATAGAATTTATGACATGATCGCACTACTTTCTCACTATTTATTACATACTGTATATAGGTAAGAGAAAGTAAAAATAATTCAAAAGTCTCTTCTCAGAAAATGAATATTCAAGACATAGATAGATAGCCCTTTATTGGATTCAAATGAAGATTAATAAAAAATTTTAGAAAACTGCACAAGCTTTTTATATAAAATAATGAAAAAGACAGTTTCTAAAATCAATATATTGAGATGTACCTTTAATCCTGGGCAGGGATTGTCCACTGCTCTCTAGCGCAAGTAAATGCTCTTCACAGAGATTGCTCACTTCTTTTTTCCTCCGAGCATCTTTCACGATTTCCTCTTCTGCACGAGATCTTAACGAAATATGATGAATGTTATTTGAATTTGAAAGCGAACTTTTGCAATTGGAAGTCGACGGTATTTCCAAATTATAATTGGACGAACTAGCGCCTTCAAAGAAATTATATATACAATCAATTTGATGATAGTTTTATTTATGATCCTTACCCGCGCCCATTCCAGTAATTCCTCCGTCTGTTATTTTTTCACAAGCGCAAAGACGCAAAGTACGAAGCCAGATGAGTTGTTGACATATCATCTATTTAAAATAATATTATTGGAAAAAATATTTAAAAAATTTATTTTATTTAAGGAGTGTGAATTGTACCTGAAGAGCTCTATCAGTAAGAGCTTGGATGCAAAAACCGGCATCCAAATAGCGAAGTCCAGGAAGACATCGAGCCAATGAACAGATGGCTGCCTCATCGAGACGAAGCGCGGTAACGATCAGTTTGCGGAAACGAGGATTCACTCGACGACACAGAGCCTGGGGCACATGTCTGACACTCACTAGTAAACTAACAAATTTATTATCATCTTATATACTCTTTAAGAGAGTAAAAAAGACTTAATGACAAAAAGTTATTTTTTAAAATTTTCGCCTGACTAAAGGTAAAATATATAATTTATTTAAATATCAAATAAAAGTTCTAAAACAAGGTAAATATAAATTATAATGGAGAAATGGAGATATCAGCCATATTGGAATGATCTAGGCTCAATAAAACTCCCAGAAATAACCTGATGAATGAACCTAGATCATTCCAATTTGGCTGCTATCTCCATTTCTCCATTATAATCACATCACAGCCACAACCTCAAAAAGCAAGTAAATATAAATTTGCAAATTGTCTAAGATTACGCCCTTAAATTTTGGTTTAGTTTAGTTCACTTCAAATCCTCTGGCTTTAGTTAAAAAAATTATGATTATTATATTAAAATTGCAACATTATATCGTATATGGTAACCAAAGAGAAAGTAAAAAATTTTAATGGGCTTCAGGACGGCACATTGAATCTTTAGTCCGAAACTTTTGTAGCATTTTAAAGTATTTTTATGCGGTTAAAAGGCGTGCACTTAGTCTGATATGTGATTCTACCCTCACCGCATCCCTACAGACACTAGACTAGGGTCATAGAAGAAGCGTGACTGCACTCTTTCTCTTCTACAGGTATTACCATGGTCAATGCTCTGCCGAATTAAAATCAATTAACCCACCCAATGCAACATATACACGAAACACAAGAGAGGCATCGTCCCAGCATCCCTATGCTGTTCAGATCACGACTGACAGAACTAGTCAATTCCAATCTTCCTTTGTCCCCATGACCTCCCGTGATTAAAAAAAGCTCCCTGCGTCTATCTTCCCCAAGACATACAATCTTCAGACTTTAAAGTCTAATCTCAACAGGCATCTTCTCAGTTCCTACAGTTGAGTTCCCTTTATGCTGTTATAAATGATCTATTATATATAATTGGAGCGAGTATGATAGCGCATTCTTCCTGATTTTTTGTTTATAATATATCACTATATCACTTTATTTCATTGGCATATAAAAAGTAATTTTACTAGTGGGGAACTTTTTCGCATCACATGACCAGGTTTTAAAAAAATTTAGCTTGTAAATTTAAGGGAGGTGAGAGTGGGGATAATACGTATATAAAAATACCATCTCAAAAATTCTCAATCAAAACATTCGACCTTGCTGGCATCAGTTCACCTGCTCCTGAATTTTTAAGAATATATTTTTAACATATTGTTTGAATGAAAAAAACAACAATAAAAAAAAATAAGCCTTACGTTCAAATAAAGGTGTCGATTAATTGCGATCTCAAGGACCACTTAGACACTATTCCGAAAATAAATAATTAAAAATGAAATACTTGTGTTATTCCTTGAGCAGATGAGTCTGTTGCAAGTTCGATGTGTGCGAGATTGAGTTCTTCAAGGTGTTCAAGTTTTCCGATGTCAGGCAATGAAACATTAGTGATCGCTCTGCAATTTGACAAATGTAACACTCGAAGATTGGGTAGATGTTCGCAAATTGCCGTTAATGCTAAATCCGTTAGTCGAATGCATTGAGAAAGTTTAAGAACCGTCAAATGCTTCTGGTACTTGACCAATTCATGAATCCCGGGGTTGGTCAATTGGTCACATCTTTCTAGATTGATTTCGTTTAGTCTTAAATCAGGCACTTGGGCCAATTGGCTTAGTGCTTTTGAATCTACAAATGTGTTACTTAAATCTATTCGTTTTAACTTGGAAGCTTGGCTTTGAATGTAACGTAATATATTGTTGAAAGTGAGAACACTCTCTGATCCGGCGATTTCATATGATTTTGTTGGATAGAATTTCTTGAAGAGGCCAGGATGGAAGGATACCTGGCACCCCATCACTGAGAATTCTTCTAAATTCTGGGCGATCGATACAAATCGATTAAATAAATTGTCTGAGAGATAACGATTTTGAGCTAACGATAGTGAGCGCAATTTTACAAGTTTGTTGGCTAGTTGTCGGCATTGATCTGGATTGTCGAGAACTCGGCCTGACATAAACAACTCCCGACAACACTCCAGAGAAATGGATTCGAGTTGGTGAGTGTTCAAGAGAATGGATACCAGCGTCCGAGAAGAGATATCACAGTTGATTATTCTTAAATCACGAATTTCGGGACAGTAAATCTCCAAAAATCGAGTAGATTTGAAACCAAATTCTACCTACAAAAAAAAAAAAAATAAATAAATAACAGGTCTATATTTTATATATATGTAATTGCATTTAATTACCTCTTGGAATTCAAAACAATAATAAATTGCATTACTTGTTTCAAGCACATTTAAAGGTTTATAAATATCGTGATATAAGTGTTTGATAACAAAGCGTTCCTTTTTTAAAAATTGTACGTCTCTTGTCGCTTCATACCAATGTCGACATGTAAGGCCTGCGTTTTGGCGATCGGTCAATGAAAGGAAATGCATTATATGAACGACAATCTAAAAAAAAAAAAGAATTTTAGTGGTCAAATTATATTGGAGTTAGGGAGCAGATTCAGGAAGTAATGATCCAATAAACCGCACAACCAACAACTAAAAATTTCTCTTAGAAATTTAAAAATTTATCGAAGACTACTATTCCCTTTCTATATATACTTCAAATGGAGGTGTAATGATTCTAACAAAGGTTTATTTATATAAATTGGAAAAAGGAACGGGAACAGCAGCCAGGTTAAATAAAAAACTATATTTCGTTGCCGAAGTTTCGGGTGCTAATCGGACTTATCTTCAAGGCACTGCGACTAGCACCCGAAACGTCTACTGCTAGACGCAGTGCCTTGAAGATTAGTCCGATTAGTACCCGAAACGTCAGCAACGAATTATAAAGTTTATTGTGATGAAGATAGGGGCAGCCTGGTGGATATTATTGAGAAGGGTGATTAAATAAATCCGGAGCTGATATTCAGGCAATTTATTCGGATTAAATCCCTCCGCTATAGGTCAACGTTTCGGGGCCCAAACGGCTCCTTCTTCAGGACCATGCGGTGTCGAGAAAACAATTACCTTTCAATGATTAGCACCACGTCATTTATGACAAAATTGAGGGCTAATTGTTTTCTCGACACCGCATTGTCCTGAAGAACGTTTCGGGAAGAACCCGAAACGTTGACCTATAGCGAAGGGATTTAATCCGAATAAATTGCCTGAATATTAGCTCCGGATTTATTTATTCACCCTTCTCAACAAAGTTTTTTATTTAACCTGGTTGTTCCCGGGAAGGCTCCCATTCCTTTTTCCAATTTGGATATCTACAGCCATTCAATATCAATATAATTTTCATGGATTAGTTCAATGGTCCAGTTTTTATTTATTTATTTTTTTTAATATTTTTTTTAAATAAATACGTAAATTTACAGGCTATTTTACTTCCGTTATTAAGGTGATCAACATAATGAAGGACAATTTTGAAGTTGTCCTTGAAAATATCAATTTCCTTGACTAGACATAAAGAATAAATTAAATCATATTAATGATAAACAATAATATCCATCTTAATTCTTGGCTCTTTGTGAGATCTTTAAGAATCCAAAAAAAATAAAGAAAAGATATTCTAATAAAATTTTATATATATATATAATCGTCTGAGATGAGAGATTAGACAATATTTTTTTTTTTTGAAATATATTAAACTATTTCTGAATGTAAAATGAAGCAAAGAGCCCCCTTTCATAATGAATCTCTCAAATAAAAATCGATATCAATCAATCAATTAATTAATGAAGGCTTATCTAATGAGACGTTTTCTTAGTAAATTTCAGCTCGACTTTTTTCATATGAAATGAGAATGATGTCTAAAGTTTTTATAATGTGAATTAATTATAGACATGACAATTGATAAGGATTTTAATAAAGCAAGTTTTTTTTTTTTATTATATAATAAGTCTTATAAAATAAAAACAGCATTTGTTTTTCCAAAGGAAAAAAGCCATTTCTTCTTAAAAAAAAAAAACAACATCCTGATCCGGGTATCGTTAAAATTGTTTTTTTTTTCCGAAACAATCATTTTTCTTATATATATATATATATATATATAAATTTCAATTTTATATTTTTGACTAAAATCTTATTTTTCATTTTAAATTCAGTGATTTATTAAACTGTCTTGATGTATATATATATATGTAGATGTGCAAACCACCAAAGAGCAAGAGATAGGTTTATTTTATTCATATATTGAATGAAAATTCTTCCTTGACACGAATAACCAAAATATGAATTAGTTGGTAAAATATTCTTACAAGTTGAATTAATATTTAAAAATGATAATAGATAAGGATCATCAATGAATTAACAGAATTGTTTGTAATTATTATCTAGTTTTGATAGGTGACAGATAAGACTAATATGTTAAAATATTCATAAATTTTTAAGATTTATCGACATAATATTGGAAAATAGATAAGACATAATGAAGGGTGAAGTGATGTCAAGGATTAAATTAATGTTTTTTTTTTTTTTTAAATAATTGTGTTGTTAGATACCTCAAGGGGCAGATGAGCAACATCGGGCTGCGGTTTGTGATCGTGGTCGCCCCCGACAGGTAATGCTTGCTCCCCCATCACGGCAAATGAAGTGTCAGTGAGACTGACGGGTGATTCCGTCCCGTCAGTCAGTCATTTGCACGTGATTATGGTGATAATGGAAAGGGAGATAACATCCTGACACCTGGCTCCATCGTCGTCTCTTTCACTTTATGCCGCCTAGATCGCCACCGATGCTGATGCCGCCATATTCAAATAATCTTAACAGAGTATAACACAGAATTTTGTTTAATTTTTACTTTCTCTTATCTATATGTGTAATAAATACAGAGAAAGTATTGTGGTCATGTCAAAAATTTAGTCTAAAAAGTGGGCGCCACAACCAACAAATTGGTTTGTTTGTCTGTGTGGACATTTTTAAACATGAAGGAAATGAGCTACGCGGTTGAAATTTTATATTTAAGTTAGGCATTTCCCTGAGGCTTGAAAATAAGCTTTTGAACAAAATGGGCCAAAAAGTACTAGTACTTTATTGAAGTACTTTTTCAGTTTTTTTCGATTTTCTCAAAATTCGCTTTAAGGATTTTAGTTAAAATTCATAATAAATCAACTATTTTTTAGATGCTCTTTAAAAAGCATATCAGTAAAATTTTCGTGAAACGCTGATCCGGCAATTTTTCACCACACACGTGAATGAGCCGGGCTCGGCCGGAGCCAGGTCATGCTCCTCGATAAATGGACTGATAATGGTTATATTTCATTAAAACCGAAACTGTTTCCTCAATAGAGAGTTTCATTTCGTGGAGACAAACTACCTGGCTGCCCGATCCTTCCGTCTCTCATTGTTTGAATACAACAGCCACTTTATTTCTTCAAATCTTACATATTAATATATGTCTTCAAAAAGATATGTTTTTTCTGCAATTTTTTGTTTTGAAGTTAAATGAAGCTAAAAAAAAAATTATATTAATCATTAATTCTGTTTAAGCTAGCCGCATGTTGAGGCGCAGCTTGGTGAGGTGACGCAGGGTGACTCACGGTAAATTTCTGTGAAACACAAAAATGATAGGGACCCCGCAAGTTACAGCGCAGGGTGACGTGAGGCAGTATTCACTGTACGTGACTCTGCACAACGCAGCTCTCATGCCGCAGTTTTCTTCAGTTGTCACGGCGTGTTTTGTCAAAAAATGGAAGAGAAATTAATTGAATCTATGCGAATGCGTCAAATTATATATGATACGAGCCATGCAAACTATATGAAAATAAAACTCAAGGCTGATTCTCCATGACTTTTTCTTTTGTCCAAATACAAATGTTTCTCTGATTTTTTCTGCATCAGAAGAGTTGCACCTATCATTTCGTCCTCACACTCATTTCCCGATTCCGATTCTGAACTGAAATCCATCAGCAGTAGTCCATCCAATTTGAAACTGCTTGATAAAACTGGGTTTTAATTTGCGGTGATATCTCACTAGCAGCTTTTCACCGCAGAAATTCACAGTGAGTCATCCTGCGTCACCTCACCAAGCTGCGCCTCAACGTGCGGCTAGCCTAAGACTTCGCATCGCTTCGTAGAGAAAAAAACCCTCCTCTCAGTTGATCACTCTACACTGCCTCTTGATATGATAAGTAGATTTGCGATCCTCCTTGCTCCGATTGCTTCTAACATAAATATAAAATTGGAATAAAAAACATTTTTTACATTTATAGAGATGTATTTATATTTTTTTTAATAAAATAAACTAAAAAAATAAAATAATAGTGATACTAGTTTTTTCAATTAATAAAATCACAAAAATAGAATGTTAAAGTAAAGTTTTTTTTTTTCTATACATAGACATTTCTCATCAAGCCCATTATTAATAACTAATTGAAACAAACCAATTTTTGGCACATTTTTTTGTCATGTTTCAAAGGAACATGGTTTAGAATACAAGAGACGTCATTTTCAATTTACCATATCATCATGAGTATTTAAATATATAAGGGTTTAAATAATGCAATAAAAAAAGTAAAATTAATAACAAATCAAAAAAATCTTTAGCCTTTTTAACATAACTAGTAGTCATAAGAAATTCTATTATTTTTGAGGCTGAGGGTATTAAGACTCCTTCCATTCAAATCTGCCTTTCTCTATATACTAGTCGCACGGCCCGCCTACAACGGATGAAGTTCCTCATGCTAGGGACAAATCCAGCAGAAGACGGGCGGCTCGACTAGTAGATACATATATATGGGGGGCGAATGAATTAAAATTACATTAAAAAGACCAAAGTTTTTAAATTTTATACTTACATTTAAAAATAAAATAAAATAAATTAATAATAAAAATGTGCACTTTCAAAAGGTCCATTTTTTCTGAATTGAATGAAATAAATTAAAATTATTTTAAAACAAGCAGCCAATAACTTTTACTTATACCAGGTATGTATATACATTGTTGAAAAAAATTAAATATATATATACAAATTATAATCCAAAAGTAAAAAATCTGGTGTGACTGGTCGCACAGCTCACAACTTTCTCTTATCTTCGGTAAACGAAAGTTGTATTCTGTGCTTGTCACACCAGAATTTTTTATGTCGAGATATATTTAGTTTCCGACGGTACTTGAATTTGAAAAATGTATAAACTATTTGTTTATTTATATTTTGTTACCATAATTGATTTTTAATCAAAATCGTTGGCGCAAATTTTGAGAAAATCGAAAAAACTGAAAAAGTACATCAGTAAACTACTAGAACTCTGGCCGATTTTGATCAAAAGCTTATTTTCACGCCCTAGGGTAGTGTCTAACTTCAATATAAAATTTCAACCACCTAGCTCAATTCCTTCATGCTTTAAATTGAACCCAGACAGACAGACATACATCACAGACAGACAGACCATGTCGCGAAAACCACTTTTTTGGATTCAGGGGAACTCAAAACGTGAAGATCCATCAAAATCTCGACTCTCTCGAATTTTTGACATGAAACCAATACTTTCTCTCTCTATATATTAATAGATAGAGATATATAGAGGCAAGAGAAAGTAAAAATTAAATATATTGTTTTGTTGTTATGAAATGAGGACGGAATTTTAAATTTTCTTTTCTTTATATATGATAATGTAGTTATATACATAAATGTAGTTTGAGAATTTAATCAGAGAATTAAATCAAGATGTGTTATCCTCAGAAGTGAATTACATACTGATGTAAATACTACTATACTGATGTTTTACATAGAGTATGAAATTCACTTCTAAATCATAATGCTTCAACTAGAGCCAACGGTTACCAGTTTAAAATTAAGTCGTTTAAGAAGAAAAAGCTCGAGTATTTTTTTTTAACTGTAAACGTTAAAAGAAGCAAAAAATGAATAAATTTTTAGTGTGACCTACCAAAAGGAAAAAAAATAAAACTATTTGAATTTTCCGGTTGGTAGTGTTTTCAAACGTAATTAATATAAAAATGTATAGGAAATTTAATTGTTGAATATAGGAATCCCGAATATAGAAAAAATAATAATCAGAGTAATCTAATTATAGAGTTTAAGACACTTTTTAATATAAATATTTTTGTTAATTGATAGATAATGATAATTTAAAATAATCAATCTTATTTGTATATTTTTTAATAACATATTCAAATGCTTTTTTCTATAATGAAAATATTATTAAAAATAATGCTATAATATGTCGATATCTATATTTTAAGTAAACTATATATATATATTTATATGGAATACTTGAGTAATCACAAATATCTAGTAAAAGATATAATGAAATTAAAAAATTAATGTTCATTAATTAAATTTTTTATTGGAAATATCTTTGGCGTTGGTGGGGGCCCTTCAGCGAGGTGTAGGCTTAAAAGGCTTTGTTATTATAAGATTAATAATACATTTACTATTATAGAAAATTTTTTAAAATATTATATTAGATTTTGTTATAATTCTCTTATCATAGATATTTGTGATTTCGAAAATATTCAAATCATTTAAATGACGCTCTTGTTGGAATGTACTCAAAAATAAACCCCTAAAATGGCACCGATGATAATATTAATATATTATAATATTTATATAATTGGTGGGATATTTTTATATTTATATGATGTAGCTCTAGATCTATCTAAAGAGAATGGATTTATGAGGCATTTCATTTAATGAAATATTTTTAAAAATTCGGCTTTGGTTTTTTTAGTCTTTAGGCATTCGAGGCCATATCGACATAATTAATTAAAATCAATTAGAGAGTTAATAAATGAGAAAAAATTGTAAATTATTTGGTTAATTTGAAATAAAAGAATGTTTTAATTTGAAATTATGATAATGTATGAACTTACTCTAAATATAATTTGTCAAGTTCCAGTTGCGTCATAACGTTTCAACTGCGTCAAGATGTTTTTTACGTCACACAAGGGGAAGAAAAACCCCATCGATATCTTTCTTCACGTGTCGGCTCCATCCAAAAAAATTCTTGACAAACTATATATATAAATAAAAAAATATTTTAAATAATGAAAATATTAATTTGTAAACAAGATGGACTTAATATAAGCTAATTCATCATCTCTCTTACATTTTATTTGCAAATATTTCGACCCATTTATCAGGATAGTAAAGGCCCTGAGGAATAATGGGCTTTGTCCAAATTTAAAATGTGCTCCATTCTTAATAAAGAAGTGCAGTTTATGTCTGGTTTGTTGAAAATGAAGTGCGCTACTTCAACACATTTTAAATTAGAAAAAAGCCGCACTAATAATGCACGTGAAGTGTGTCGAAATATTTGCGAATAAAAGGACGCATCCGGATAAATTCTTATCCATATTGATTATCTTTATATCAGGATTAAATTTAAGTTTTTTTTTAAATGCCTCATAAAATGCAAGCTAAATAAATAAAACCGGCCCGTGATATATTTTATACATTTAGAAGCAGGTACACACGATCTATTTTGGATTTTTTTCAATAATAGAATGAAATAGAATGTAGAAAATTAATATCATTTCTGACAATAATAATAATAAATGAAAAGCAAATCCGATGCTGGAAGGAGGGGGGAGTGGGAAAGGGGTGTGGGGGGGGGGGGGAGAGAAGAATGAGAAAGGAAAAAAAAGAAAACAAAAAGAGTTTCACAAGAACAAATGATAGAAAGTAATTGTTGAAATCTTCTGAACTTATCTTGTCTCATAGGAAAGATAGAATGGTGATGGTAACAATTTAAATCTTTTCTTATAGATTAAAAATCAATATATAAATCATTATATTATTTGTGTCTTAATTGTAAGAAAACATATTCTCTCTCTCATTGAAAATTATCGTGTCTCTCTCATAGTAATGTAATTCTATAGGAATTGTATGTAATTCGATCAAAAGGGGGCCTGAATTAGTAAAATTCAATTCTTATGAAATTTTGTATTATTTACGATCTATATTGTGTATAAAATGTAAATATGAGATTAAAATTTGAAAAATAACATAGTTTTTCAAGATCAAATAAAATGAGTTGAAAAGGGTCAAAAATATATTCGAAAACGGGAAATTTCGAGGGAGAAAGGGGTACAATTTTTTGGAAATATAAAGTAAAATGAAAATAGATAAAATAAAGCTGTTTATTTCTAGATAAGATAAAAGTCAGAAATGAGATTAATTTTCTTTAACAAGATGGTGAAAAGTGTTGAAAGATATCATGAAGAAGTTACGCCTTTTCGAGCCACGAGTAGATTTAATATTGGATGTTTTTTTATATAGTCTACAGCTTTTTTATGGGTTACCATCGTGAAGTCGTAGCCGTTACACTGAAATCAAACAAAAAGCATTAATCAAAATTATTATTAAAAGATTGAAACATTTTTTTTTATTTTGCAAAGTATATATATTATATACAAATATATAAACATTAGTCCAATCACCCATGAATAATTAAACAAAATATAGGGTAAGAAAAAGTAAAAATTATTTTAAACAATTTTGAGAGTTAACGGAGAATAAAACCAGCATATAATGGACGCCTCTCACATCAATATAATTTATAGATATTTCGACCGGCATCATGATTTTCTGGAGGGCCTGTGTCAATCAATAGGTTAAAAGATATTTTTTTTAAATAGAAGCAGGGGACTGCTGCAAGCACGAGAAAACGTTTTGGTCAAAATATCTACAAATACACAATAAATTGATGTGAGAGGCGTCCATTATATGCTGGTTTTATTCTCAGTTTCCTTGTTTCCTTCTATATCTATATGATCCAGCGAAAAATTCGAAATATAATTTGAGAGTATGTTTTTTTGTTGGTGGACCAAACGTCCCAGGGTCCCCGGAAATCGAAGCCAGTACCTCCTGTCTATCCGAGATAACGGTGTGATATTCGTTAATCGAGACCCCGATGGACTGGTGCAAAGGGTAGCTTCGAAGCCCCAGATAAGGGCGGATTCAAGGGAGGAGGGTTAAGGGGGTAAATGCCCCCCCCCCCCCTGAGATTTGAGAAAAATATTTTTTTTGGAAAAAAATTTTATTTCTAATATAAAATTTTAAAAATTGAATTGTTTTATATATTGTGGTAAACAAGTGAAGAATGCACCTTTTAAATTCCCGAAAATAAGAAAAGATTGTGTGCTGTGTGACCAGTCACACCAGATTACCCCTCCCCCCGCCCCGAGAAACTCCTCTGGATCCGCCAGATAGGCCAGATCCTGGGTTCGATTTTCGGGGAACATTGGACGTTTGAAACACCAACAAAATTATTAAATATGATTATCTATGACTTGTCAAGTCAGTATCGAGGTGTTCATTGAATATTAATATCTTATTCAAATATATAGATCTCGAAAATTATTTACACTAGGATGTAATTTTCATTAATTTGCACAATAAAAAAAAAATTATATAATACTATTATTATGAATGTTTTTCATGGATTGTATTAATACCTGTAATATTTTATCATGTATTCTAAGACCGGCCTTTGCTGCAGGACTCATTTCATGTACTTCAGTTACATATATTCCCTAAAATATAAAAAATATATTTTTAGTAACTTTATAAATTTTTTTTTGAGGCTTCTTCTAAATAATAAAGAAAAATTTTGAGTAAACAAATGAATCTAAGGGCAGATTGTCTAAATAAATGTAAAAGTATAGACTCAGGAAATTAATTAGATAAGTTAGTAGAATACATTTTGGAAACTTATAGCAGAGTGTTTGTAATTTGTTAATTTTCATAGCCTATATATGCAAAGATAAGTTTTCTAGGTTTAAGTCGCGTTGGATAGCTTATCTTCCCATACAACCAGTCAGGGAATCCTTCCAGAACATACCACAGGGGCGTATATAAGGAGCGGGGGCTGGGTCCCCCCCGAAATTTTCAAATCAATATCTATATTTTTATATTTTGGTTTGGAAAAGTGCGTCGCATAAATAAAAGTAATAAAAAAATTAAATATATTAATATATAAGCATTTTTTAATAACCTTTATCTTTGAAGGGGCTCAGGGTGAAAACGGAAAAATTTCCATTAAAAAAAAAATTGTCTTTGAGAGGGCCCGGGCCTCTGGGGACACGGGTATATCCGGTATTTTAAAAATATTTTTGTGTACGGGGGAGGGGGATATTTAAAAATGAGTTCCCCGGGGCTCCCCGAAAAAAAAATTCTATATACGCCCCTGATATACCAGATTCAGTATATATACGTATATATAATATATTATATAGATATATATATAATAAAGAAACAAGTGTTTTGTTTCTTTATTATCAATATATCTATATAATTTCTGGATTGCATCCTCCATTTATATATATAATAGTTTCACTATGATTGATAGTAAAAATTTAATTAAATTTGAACAGTTTAGCTCTGAATTTAAAGCTTTCTGGATTCTTGGCTCCGAGCAAGGGCGGATTCAAGCCCCCCCCCCCCCCCCCCGAGATTTGAAAAAAATACTTTTTTTTCGAAAAAAAATTTATATTTAATGTAAAATTTAAAAAATTAATACTTAAAAATTTGATTTGAATTTATATTCTGGCAAACAAGTACAGATTGCGCCTTTAAATTACCGAAATTAAGAAAAAAATGTGTGCTGTGCGACGAGTCACATCAGATCCCCTCCCCCCCTCCCGAGAAACACCTCTGGATCCGCCCTTGGCTCCGAGTTTAGATTCTCCAGCTAACTTAATTTTACTTTTTATAAGTTCAGTTGGAAACCAACATATTTACTAAACAAGAGAACTCATTTCACTTTTTATCATTGAAAAACCATAAAAATTCTATAATTTAAAACTAAAAAGGTGCCAATTCCGATTCTTTTCAAAAATTAATAAAATCTATTAAAAATATGAAGAATCTTTGCTTCACTTCTTATGCTACACACTAGAGCTGTCTATGAATGGACATCATTTATCACTATTCTTAGTTATATTGTTCGGTATGAAAGAGGAGAAGCAAAGATGTTTCCTAGAGCCAATTAGAAATTATTAAATTATTTTGAATTGAAAAGAATCAAAATCAGCAACCCCTATTTAAATCCTGATGGATCTTAAGATAAATTTGTAGAATGTAGTAATGAAGTATCAGAAAAAATTTAGAATACATAAAATTTCATTTAAATTTTGATATGTTATTCAAAGGAATAGACAAGAGATTTAATTAATCTCGAATCTTGTTTTCCTATTTAAGATTTATATTAGATTCTTCCAGTTAATAAAGGTATGAATGAATAATACATTATCAGTATATCCTTGAGGGCTTTTACGGTAGTCTTGATCGATTCCACCGCCGATTTTGAAACCGCATTTATAAACCTCTTTCCCCTCTGCGTCCAATGAGAGCTCCTTATGCAGAGTAATAGGAATCTAAAACAAATAATAGAATGAGAGAACGATGAGGATGAGTCAACGCATCTAAAGCCAGCCTAAGCTGACTCATGCGCCCAACAAGATAAATGGTTCTTATACCAAGTGATAATCTTTTAATTAAAGATAAATAACAAAATAAGAGGATAGAATTCAGGGCTATGGTGAGTTAAACGAAACTCTTATTTAGAAAATATAATCTCGTTTATGTTAAATTGATTTTTATATAATGATTTACCAATCTTATGGATTTAATTAACGAGAAAAAGCTTGGGAATATCTTTCAATCTTGTGTGAATAAACTTATTGTCCTGATTTTCTTTTCTTATATTATCGGTGTAATAGAATTTAGACACTCTTTTTTCGTTTATTATTCAAAAGTTAAATGAATTTCTAATTTTTTGAAAAATATTCTCCAATCTTATTTACTATACATACTAATAGAATTTTTCTCCGTATATGAGGAGAGCCAAAAGAAACTGTTGATTATATAAAGAAACAAATATATATTTAATTAGTATTTACAATAAATAGGGTTTTTTTATAGTAAGATGTCTTAAAATAGCAAATTTAAAGACTAGATAACAACCTCGACTATTTTTTCTTTATAATAGCCCCAAAATAGAATGAAAATAAAGAAAATTAAACGCGTACCTATCCGAAAATCGATTATACCCCAAATATATATATATATACATATTTTTATTATTTGTCATTATCTGTCAAAGATTGACGTTTAGAGTTTTTCGGTTCAAATCTTCAACTACTTAGATCTTTATGACGAGTTATCTTTTTCCCTTGGTGATGAAAAGATAAAATAGATACTAAATATAAATAAGAAATTCATTATATAAAATGTCGTGCCCTTTTCTCCCGGTAAGAAACGGCGTGCGAAATTATCTAAATCAGAAATGGGAAAAGTGAGACTTAAAAGATATTTTGTGGAGTAACAAAAAATAAAAGTTAAGTTTGAGTCATTCTCGATTTAAGTTGTTATAAAAGGATTGATTTTGTTGCTTTTGATGGAAAAATAGGAAAGGGGTGACTTTTGATGAAATTAATTGATCATAGGATCATATATATTAAGTAATATTAATAATAAAACATATATCACGATCTATATTAAGATAATATATGAATATTTGTTTTTGAAATGGTGATAATTTGTGAATCATCATCGATGTCTTACTCATTACATTTTAAGGAAATAAATCAATGAAAAATTTAACAATTTTTTACAAAAACATTTTTCTCTGGAATAAGATAATTAAATATATTAATATAAGTTGGAAAAATTAATAGCATTTGAAAATTAGAAGATTTTTGTTGATAGAAATGAAGTAAGTGTGCTTACGCTTAAACATTCCATGGCTGTGCCCGCCTGGTGCTGAAATGCCATTTTCGCACACATTTTTACTATGTGGGTGTTTTGTCAAAACAAAACAGAAGTGAAGAGACAAGCAAAACGTGTTTAACTACGAGCGCTATGAGAAATTGAACGTCTTCTAACCTCACAACTCACTCACCAAATGTCAAACAGTCAATTGCTAAAGAATTGCTACTACTGGCAAATACGATCTGAAGATAGCAGCGAATGGAGCTCTGACGTCACTGCCCCGCCATCCACTTTCAACTTAGCAACTATTCATTGTTTGCACTTTTCAAAAATTTACAAAATAAAAATATTATCATATTTATGTTAAAATTAAAAAATGAAGCGTGAAATTATCTAAAATGCCTGATTCCTTAAGCCTTGGCGAGGACTTTAATTTCAGATTACCGTTGAGGTTTCGGGCGCACTTTTTGTTAGTGCTGAAAGGCAGTGGCGTAGCGAGCTTAACTCGCGCCCGGGGCACAATACCTTTTTAGCGCCCCCTCCCATTTCTTTTCTTTTTATTTAAGAATTAACATTTATTATATTTCACTGGCACTAAATTTAAAATATATTTTCCAGAAATCAATTATAATAAAAATAAAAATTATCCAGCAATTTTTTGTTTTGCGGACCATTTGGCGCCCCTTTGTGAGTAGCGCTCGGGGCATGATGCCCCCCTTCCACCACCCCTCGCTACGCCACTGCTGAAAGGCGCAATGATCTGTCCTCTTTACAAAATCTATATATATAATTCACTAATGTCGTCTGTCTGTCCGTCACACTCTATTTATTAATAAGAAGAAAAGGGAGGGTCCGCCGCAGGGCCCGACCAGTGGGGGGGTCTAGGGGGCGAAGCCCGTCAGACCAAAGGCGGCACGGGTTCTCAAAATTAAGAAAAGGCGGGGGCGAAGTGGAGGGGGGTAGGGGGGACGCGGCAAGTCAATTAACAAAAAAAGCTAAAGTCCTGGGACTTTAGAACAGTGGTAAAAGTCTCACTTCTTGTTCGAAGGGTCAGATATTCGCATCCTGACCTGAGTGCTAACAATTTGTTGAAATTATATTGATTACCAATTAAAAAGCCTAGGATTTCTAAAAATTTCGTATCATGGACTAGTTGATAATCCCTGATTTAAAGTAAATAAACAGTGATTGTAAATAAACACTGCGATGTATCCGAGAGAGCTGGTGGTTTTATTAGCCCTAATAGCTGCTGGCTGTGAGTTGCTTAGTATTTCCTTCTAAGATTATTTTGATTATTCTTGTGTTTCTTATTTGCAGATTACAAAATATCTAAGGTAGGTGAGCGTAAGATGATTAGCGATGAATGACGGACCATTCACCCCCTTTCCTTATCAGTTGCCAGATGCAGAGCCATCACTTAATGGGATTGAGAACCTCCTTGCCAACGGAAGCTATTTATTTCTTTTTCTTGAAAAACTGCAACATAATCTATCCCGAGTTATTCCAGGTAATCTCTTCAATTTGATTGTTAAATTTCAGGGGAATAATGTTCTTAATTCCCAAAGAAGTTAAAATACTCAGGTGCAGAGCGAAGCTTGGGGTCCATTTCAGATTTCATATTTTAAATTTATTAACATAACTTCTAATTTTTAGGTGAAAACATCATGTCATTAACCGATGGTTTATTTGAAGGTTTTTACAATGTAAGTTGAAAAAATGGAGAATTGATAAAAATTAAATTAAAATTTATGATAAAAACAGAACCGGATTAAGCTAGTGCGGAAGCCTCCTTTTTACAAGGGCGGTCCTAGCCTTACATTTTGGAGGAGGTCACTGTTTTTTTTTTTTTTTTTTTTTATAGTATAAATAAATGGGCCTGGACCCCAATAAATATATATTAATCAAATATAAGTATCGTTTAAGTCTTAAATGGCCCAAGTTGCCGAAAAGATTGTGTGAATGGGAGAGTGAGTGGGAAAAAATGTGTGTTAAAAAAAAAAAAGATTTTGGGGGGGGGGTCACGACCCCCTTGACCCCCCCCTCTGGGACCGCCCTTGCCTTTTTACATGATGAAGCATTTCAAATTTTAAGATTAGGTCTCTTCACGATATAAATAGTAGATAAATAACATCAAACTCTCGTTTCATTCCTCCTTTAGAAATTAATTTTTAATTCGATTATAATCAAATTTGAGAATGGTGATGATTAAATAGGGAAAAATGAGCTGGGCAGCCAGCAGAAATAAAAAACTTTTATATATTTCGTCGACGAACGTTTCGGGAACGCGTCGCTCTGATGGAAATCTTCAGGACGAAATAATTGTTGCAAAAGAGTTGGAGAATTTTACATTATAAATTTCTCCATCTCTTTTGCGACAATTATTTCGTCCTGAAGATGGGAGCGACACGTTCCCGAAACGACGACGAAATAATATAAAAGTTTTTTATTTCTGCTGGCTGCCCTGCTTATTTTTCCCTATTTAATAAAATTTGATATTAGACTTCCTTGGGGAAAAACTGGGAGGGGCGTAGTCTTGCCTAGCTGGGAAGCCAGCCGAAGACAGGCCTCGCAGCTAGTGAAAATAAAAACTTTCTTGATTTATAAAAAAAAAAAAAAAAACCTTTTGTATAAAAATAATTTTATAAAAAAATTTTTAAATAAATTAGTATTTTTATTTTGTATTGCATTTAATTAAAAAAATAAAGGGTCGAACTAAGCCGAGCGCAAAACTTTGCCCACCCACTATTCAAGAAAAAAATATTTGTCCCCCTCCTAAAGCCCCCCTGATCGTCCGATGTTATACATATTATATATCATTTTACTCGGGAGAAAGTCTAGTTTATGAATATATAAAAAAAATTCTAAGAGCCCCCCTAATGGTCCGATGTTTACCAAAAGCTTTTCAGTTCTTGGCCTCTACCTCTAGTTTATGGGTGCAAAATTTCAAAACAATTGAACGAATAGTTTTTGAGATTTCGTTGACGAAAAAAATTACCAGACAACACACACACACACAGACATCATTCCAAAAACTACAAATGGTTTCAGGGGACCTCAAAACGCATTTTGGCAGCTTCAGAAAAATTTCGATTTTTTTACGAATACATTAACTTTACCTGTCCAACCTACGGTTGATGGACAAAGTTAATAAATAAAAATTACATTATTGAAGAAAGGAATTGAAAATTAATACTTAAAGGATTCTCTGGGGGGGGGGGGCTTGTCCCAAGTTGAAATATGCCGTTATTTTCTATCACAAATTTTATATTAAAAAATTATCCCCCATTTAAAAAAAAATAGTTTCAGGAAAGGAAAAGAATGCAGGATTTATTTTCCCCAGGGATGTTTTCAAATATCCCCATTGGTCTGATTGAAGACAAGTCGCAAGAGACACTCACCGGGCAACTCTCCAGATTGATCTCTACCCCAGGTAATAACCCCTTATTGTTTGTTATTGAGGCTGTTTCATAATCATTTGTACTTTCGGAATATTAATCAGAGATCGAATTTGAATGTTGAATTCTTAATCAGAGAAAATTATGAAATTAGGAGAAAGTGTTATGGTGGTTAATTCATTCATTGCTTTTGTTTTTAGATATGTATTTAGTAACATTCCTTTTTCAATTGATACCGACGGTGATTATGATCTATCAACTCTGCAAAAGGGTGAGTTGTTACAAATCTAGACCATTAAAATTTGATATTATTAGAAAAATTTTTATCATAAATTAATTGGTTAAGAATGTAAAATAATTAGAGGGCGAAAAAAAGTCTCCTATTTTCGGAAAAAAGTCTATTCTTTTTCAGCCAAATGGTCTGTTTTTGACAAAAAAGTCGCTGTCAATTTTAACAATTAATAATATGACAAAGTAAAAGAAATAGAGAACTTATCTCTCGATAAACGAAATATGGCAGAGTTATTTAGAATTTAATTAGATAAATAAGAAAATTTAATTTCATTCAGGGGCGTATATAAGGGGGGGGCGGGGGGCCCGCCCCCGGGGCGTATATAAGGGGGGGCGAGGGGCCCCTCCCCCGAAATTTTCCAAAAACATATACATATATAGGGATATACAGACATCAGCGCAACAAATTTTTCCGCAGGATGGAAAACTTTGGTTCTGCACAAGAAAAAATGTTATGCAAAAAATTTCGTGTGAAAAAAAATTTAGTTTCTTAAAAAAAAATTTTCCGCAGAAAAATTTTTGAGTTCAGGCGAGGGCCCCTTGAAAAAAATTTCGATATACGCCCCTGATTTCATTAGTACAAAAGTAAAATTCTGGTGTGACTGGTCATCTTGTGCGACCAGTCAGATTTTTACTTTCTCCTACCTTCGGTATTTGAAAATGTTTTGTGCTTGTCACACCAGATTTTTTTGTCGACATATTCGACGTTTCCGCCGATATATTAAAATTAAAGATGTAAAACATCAAAAGTCGGTCATAAAAGTCGCTTTTTAAAAAAAAAGTCTCTGGGAGGCAAAAAAGAGTCAAAAAAGTAGAAAAAGTCGTTTTTGAAAATCTCAAAAAACGTTTATTTTTGTGATATCAGTGGAGATTTCTAAGGAAATCTGAAAAAATTGACAAATGTCGAAAGACTTTTTTTCCGCTCTCTAATAATAACGCAGTATCTGCCACTCATTTTTAATTTATCACTCTCTGAAGAAGGAGTTTTCTTTCAGGGGACACTAAATAAAAATTCTTAAATATTAATCTATAATTTGTTAACGTGAATCAAAATAAATATTGGTAAATCATAGATCATATCTTCTTAATTTTAAAATTTAATGACTTCTTAAATGCGGAGATATACACATAACAAATCGACACCACACAGAATGTCGGGCGACACACTGAAAAGTATTGCTCTTTGTTAAGGCAATGGACTACGGTGTCCCATGGGTGTTCATCTTTAATCAATCCGACTATATATTTCATAAAATTTTAGAGACTGAGAGATTTTTATTTTAGTGACATTGTGAGGTCATTAAACTTTTAATATTAGAAAATAGAAGAAACAATGAATCTCGAATGAGTGAGAAGCTCGGTAACAAAAATATTTGGGGTCCTCAAATTTTCAAAAGGGAAGGTGAAAAAAAATCCAGAATTTGCCCATTGGAAGGCATTGATTTTTGTCTTACCTTATGAAAAAAGGTAATTAATTTAAATATTTACATCTCTCTAATGAAAAATAATAAGAATTGTTATTTACCTTAGAGAGTTCGGGAATAGGGCACGGATTGGATAAAGACAGAAAGACGGACAGACTGACCGGCACCCTGCCACCATATATATATCCCCTTTAAGATAGAATAGGAATATTTTTTAATAAGCCAGATATGTATCCTTATTATTAATTGCCTGAAACGAGTTGACTGAAAAATTGCGGCACTTGATTAACAAAAGGGGAGGGTCCGCCGCAGGCTGGCGGTGCGGCTAGCTTTAATTTAATAATAGGCCTACAATTTTCCTAAATTTCACTTTAAAACAATATGCTGGTAAGAGTAATTCTAGTTTATTTGTATTTCTGAAATTATATCCGTATTTTTTGTCCAGTATTTAGAAATCCTATTTCGGCATAATGAGAGAGAGAGTTTTCTCTTTGCATGTTCAAATATTAATGAGCTCATTATTTATCTCATTTGCAGAGAAAGAAAAACCAAGAAGAGGAGATTAATAGAAAGATTCTTTTATATTTGAAATTAGATAACATGATACTAGAAAAAGTTCTCCGATCTAATATTAAAATGGTGAACAAATATTTGGATTTTCTTTTATTTATACTGGTACATCCTTATTTGATTATTTTTTTTTTAGGTGCACCAATATGAACATCAATTTCAACTATTATATGGTAGAATAAATTCCCTAGTAGAAAATAAAAAGGCAAGTTATCATATAGCCCAAATGCTTTTATTCTAGTAGAATATAAATATACAACCGAGATCCATGGTCTTAGATGCCGAAAAAAGACCTTAAACAATTTAAAAAAAAAAAAATCTAAAAATGGTCTTTTTAATTAGCATATTTCTTAAAATATTTATTAACATAAAAGTTATTTATTTTTCCTTTCATTTTATTTTGCAAATTTTTCATTACATGCTATTAGCTTAGTATAATAAAATAATAACGGAAATAATAATTAGCCGCGTTTACGAAAGATAAAAATCTCAACTGTTTCTTATTGTTAGTCCAGTAATGTTTGTTTTATTTAGCAACGTTCTTATAAACTCTCTTCTGAATGTAAAATATTTTTTTATATTTCACTTGTAAAAAAAGATTTCGTATGCTCAGAATAAGGATAAATATTAAATTCGTTCCCTTTTGAATTGACTCACATAGAGCAACGTCTCTAAAATATCGGGAAAAAAATGCCGCCCCCACCCTCCAAACAAAAAATTCCGAGCTATTCAAAAGTTTGTTCAAAATAATCATTTTTTGTTGGCAAGTTAAAAAAATCCTCCAAGGCCGCATTTGCCCAGATACTCAAGAAAATACAAATTACTAGGAAATTGCAAAATTCCTATGCTTAATTATTAATTTTTTTTACTTTTTCAGAATGGGCAGATTGCAAGAACTAATATTAATAAAATAAATCGTCCAATTCTCTAAAAAAAAAAATCCTTATTATATACTTATATATATAAATATTTTTTATAATTATTTTATGTATTTATTTTTGAATTATATTAATAAATGAATGATGTGAATAAAAAATATTTCTTTTTTTTTTTAAGTTTTAAAGCAGCGTTTGTAAGTGAAGTCCTGTGTGGCCAAATTAAAAAATATTTTTAATTCAAATATTTGTTTGTTTTTAAAGTGAAACTTTTATTACATCGACTCAAATGTTTTTGTCATTTTTTATGAAAATATATATCTATTGAAAATGAAGCTACAATTCGATGTTATTCACCATCTATTGTCATAAATGAATGAAATCGCAACAACAAAAGCTTGAGAATCGCAGGGATAGAGAATTGAAATTGCAGTGATAAGTTTTCAAATAAGAGCTTGTTTCAAAGCTATAAAGAAAATTTTCTCAAATAGTGGAATATTTATTAAAAGTTAAAAATTAATAAATTAATAGAAAGTAATTAGAAATTATAAACCCACAAAATGAGCCGGATTTTAGAAGGAAATCCTGAAGAGCATCAGAACTTAATTGATGTACAGTGAGGGACAATATTAAGTCCCACCCAGAGGCCTACCTGACTTTAGACCCCTGTGCCTAGGCAACCACGCGTACGTATACTAGTCCTTAGAGCTTCTCAATGCCTACTAAATGACAAAGAAATATTGAGGCATGTGCCAAAGGCAAGTGATAAAATCATCAAGACCTGTCAGGACTAGGGATGTGGTATCGAAAATAAAGTATCGATAACTTGTACTTGATATCGTATCGATAGAAAAGTATCGATACCATTATAAGTATCGAGTATTTTTTTTTTTTTTTTTATCATCTTAGGTTCCTAACGTCGATCAAACATCGGAAGATCAGTTCGATATATGCCCCCTTCCTCAGAGTAATGATCGCCCCTCCTCCTGGGTTAAATCACAACGTAAAGTGTACTTAAACTATTTTCACGTAAAGTTTTATTGATATACTTTTTAAAGAGTATCTAAAAAATAAAGGATTTTTGAAAATTGTTAGAGCGAATTTTGAGAAATCGAAAAAAGTGAAAAAATACATTAGTAAAGTACTAGTAGCCTTTGGCTGATGTGATTGAAATTTCTTGAAATACTTGCGACATAAGTACTTGGCTTAAGTATAAAATTTGAGTATCGTGAGTTTTTTCGTTTTTGAGTAATTCCCATTAACCCACATTTTTTGATATTTCACTTGAAATTATTTTAATTTATTGTGAAAACAATCTTAAATTTCAAGAAGATCGATTCCAGTTAAAATATCAAAACATAATGTTTATGTTAATTTCTCTGAAAGAGATTTTATTGCTTTTAAATGCCTGTTTTATTGCTTTTCTTGAAATCGCCATTAAAAGGAGGCGATTCCCTTTTAGCTTGAATTCGACGTCATTTTCACAATCATTTGAATGAATTTCAACTGAAATATGGATTAAATTAAAAAACTCATTAAGGAAAGAACTCTCGAGTATTCCTGTCCCAAGCATTTCATTCCAATCGACCCAAGAGTTTGTATATTTGCCCCCCCCCCCCCCAAGAAAAAGTTGAAATGACGCCACTGTTTTAAATGTATATCTGACTCTCCTCCCTTCTATCAATAATTTGCTTACAAAATATAATTGAAGAAATCTTAAAATTTTTATAAAAGTTCTCGGTCTAAGAAAAAAATTCAAGAATTTAATGCTATCAGGAATTAGCGAATTTTTTTAGTAGCCTCGACTGGAATTTAAAAATATTAAATAAATAATAAATATGCGCTGTCTATCTGATGGTCAGCCACCTCTGACCCTGGGGTCTGTGCCATTTCAGATGACCCACTGACTGTCCTCTAGCAGACACACTCTATGCCAACACACGGTCGTTTCTACTTCTTTAACTTTTATTAGTAGTAGCCTATATTAACTCTCTCAAATGTTCATTACTTATTTTTACTTTCTCTTACCTATGTATATATGTAATATATATAGAGAGAAAGTATTGGATTCATGGTAAAAATTTGATGTCGAGATTTGGCACGTGACACGAAGCTTTTGAACAAAATCGGCCAAAGAGTACTAGTACTTTACTGATGTACTTTTTTTTCGATTTTCTCAAAATTTGCTCTAACGATTTATATTAAAATTCAAAAATCAATTATTTTCTTGTGTCATCTTCTCACATGAGTGTCAAAATGTTGAAAATGTGAATTTTTAATAAATCATTGAAACTTATGGACTAGTGTTTTTTACTTCTCATAAATAATTCCAAAAATTAAGCTCAGGGAACACGAGATTTATCAAAATTTCGAGCTCGAATTTTTTAAAGATTATATATTACATAGGCGTGTGAGTAAGTAAAAAATGAAGTGAATGTTGAGGAATTGATTAAGAAAGAGGCCGCCATATGCGGACCCTTGCTCGATATTTTTTTATGTGAGATTCCTATTTGAAAAAACTAAATATCAATAAGAGAAGCCCATCGAAAGCTGGTAGCATAGCTAGTCATTTTTCACTAATTTGTTCCATTATGAATTTTATTTAGATCTTTAATAAAAATGTAATCTTGGGTTGAGTTGCAAACCCATGGATTGGATCTCATCCACCACTGTATATAAATGAATTGAATATCCTCTCTATTAAAAAATGGAAGCAAATAGTGTAAAAGTAATAGTAATAGCCTGGGGGTTGAAATTATGGAAATGATGGTGTTGAGGGTTGCCTGTCTCCAGGAGTTGTTGGGTTTAGAAAGAATCAATGTGAAGTCTTTTCAAGTTCTTTATTGTTTCTAAGTTTATTGAGCGACTGTCCTGAACTTAAATATCGTATCATTTTACTGAAAAGTACTGATATTTGATTTATGTATTCTATTAATAAAAAAAAAAAGAGTTAAAAACTCTTAAGAGAATATCAAATTTTGCAATCTTTCATTCTTGTTTTTAATTATTTTTAGGAGTCCAAGTATTAGTAGCTAAATTTTTTTACTTTTTTTGCACCCTCCCCTTTTACAGCGAATAATAATCAAATCGGTAAACCCCCCTGCTTATGTAAGAATTTCATTTTTTTTCGTTCGGCCTTTATTTTTAAGGAACAACTGTCTTTTTTTAACAAATTTTGAAAATTTATTTAAGGTTTAGGAAATCTCCAATGAGCAACGCAGCTAGTTGTTTTTGCAATTTTTATTTAAATGTAAAGTGTCAGGGCCAACGTTTCGGTCGCATATAGGGCCATCATCAGGGCCAAGCCATTTTCAGTATATTATTCCTCTTGGTCATATTGGTCAAAGTAATTATTAATAATACAATAAGTTCAATGACCAAATTATTATATACAGTGTGTCATTATGGACTGAGAGTGAGTGAATGAGGATGGCTTGGGCCTGATGATGGTCCTATATGCGACCGAAACGTTGGCCCTGGCACTTTACATTTAAATAAAAATTGAAAAAACAACTAGCTGCGTTGCTCATTGAAGATTTCCTGAACCTTAAATAAATCGTATTATCAGCTATACACCTCAATTAAATCTAAATTTTGAAAATGTTGATCCAGGGAAGCTCCCCCTATGACTGGTTTATTGATTAATAAAAAAATCTTCTTAATTCTAGAGTAAAGAATGTTGTCCGATTTCTAAAATCAAAAGTAAGTGTTGAAAATTCGAAATTTTATATTTAGGTTAGTAGTTTTTATTCTTAATTAATGATCTCTCTTTGGATTATTAATATGATTTTAAAATTTAAAAATCTGGTGTGACTGGCGCACAGCACACAACTTTCTCTTACCCTTCGGTAAGAGAAAGTTGTGCACTGTGCTGGTCACACCAGATTTTTTGTGTCGAGATATATTTAGTTTCCGATAGCACCTTAGTTTCAAACTTGCATTTTAAATGTTGACTGCTTGAAATAAACTATGGTTATTTTTCAAAATTTTAATCTCATATTTGGACATTTTATACACAATATAGATTCGTAAATAAATACAAAATTTCATAAGAATTGGAAAAAAAATTTTAAATGCGTAAAAGTTCCAAAGGGGGACCCCCTTTTGAATCGAAATTAACATACAAATCCCTATAGGAAATTAACATTGGCCAAATGCGAAGATAAGGTGGAAAAATTTAAAACGCGTAGAAAGAGAGAAGATAGTTTTGTGAGAGAGAGAGATATGTTTTCTCCGAAAAAAAAAAATGGGCGTTTAAATAATAATTGATTTTTAATCTAATAAAAAGAAAAAGATTTAAATTCGGTTACCATGGCAACCATTTATTTCTCCTATCTTTCCTATGAAGCACAAGAGTAAAGTGTGCTTCAAACAATTTTGAGGGCAAAACGAGAATATACATTTGAAAGAGCATCTAAAAAATAATTGATTTTTGAATTTTAATCAAAATCGTTAGAGCGAATTTTGAGAAAATCGAAAAAAACTGAAAAAGTACATCAGTAAAGTACTAGTACTTTTTGGCCGATTTTGATTAAAAGCTTATTTTGTCGGTCCCGGGGGGTGTTTAACTTAAATATAAAATTTCAGCCTCATAGCTCAATTCCTTCATGCTTAAAATTGAACACACACAGACACACACACACACACACACACACACACACACACACACACAGACAGACAGACCATGTCGCGAAAACCACTTTTTTGGATTCAGGGGACCTCAAAACGTGAAGATCCATCAAAATCTCGACATCGAATTTTTGACATGAAACCAATACTTTCTCTCTATATATATATTACATATATACATAGGTAAGAGAAAGTAAAAATCGAAGTTTTACTTTTTTAAGACTTTTTTTCCATCCATATTTATTTAAATTTTAAATATTTATTTTTTAAGATACAAATATTTAGCGAGATAAGTTTCTATTTAATTGGGCTCCTTGAACTAAACCCATGATAAAATTCAGCAGTGAAAGCGTAAGTCCTGGTTCGAGACCAGGAGGCGAAATATGCCCTAACAAACACAAAGTCAAATCCCTAAATATATTGACTGGTTGCTTACAGGCGCTTTGTGGGGAAGCGGTCTCTGCCCAGGGATTCAGAGGGTCCCCAAAGCAAAAAATATATTTTTATATATCTTTGGAAAAGTGGAATTATTTTAATTAATTTTTACTTTCTCTTACCTCTATATATGTGAATATATAGAGAGAATGTATTGGATTCATGTCAAAGATTCAATGTCGAGATTTTGATGGATATACACGTTTTGAGGTCCCCTGAATCCAAAAAAGTGGTTTTCGCGACATGGTCTATCTGCCTGGAACAAAATGTCTTAAGAACGAAAAGAGCTAGGGGTTGAAATTTTATATTTAAGTTAGGCATGGGTAGGGATGAAACGATACGAGTAAATACAAGTACATACTCGATACTTTTCTTTCGATACCAAGTACTTTTGGAATCGATACTTTGGAATCGAGTACCAAGTAGGTATCGGTCAAAAATACTCGTATCGATACTCGGTCCACGTACGCGATGATTAGTTAGGTCGGAAGAACATTTACGTCCATTTGTTCTTATTCACAATAGAAATAAATGAACTGGTTTGTATCACCGTATTTTAATTTTTATTATAGGAGTGTTTAACAGGGAAACACCTTGAAAAATTATTATTTTTTGGGTAGTATCTCTAAAACTGAACTTTTTTCTTAGTCGTCGTTTTTTGTTTTTTTTTTTAAGAACTTGATTATTTATTGCTGTGGAGATTTAATCAAGGTTCTCAGGGACTTTGCACCCAGGAGATTAAATTAAAATAATCTTTTATTTAATTTATTTTTGCCGATGTTTCGGTCGTCAATCACGACCTTCATCAGGGCAATATTGTCAATTATACACGATCTTAATTATTTTAATAAATTATATACATTTTCTTTTTATTTTGATATGTACAAAAATATTATCACATCCTTGCCACTCGGAAGTCTCCGATGAAGAAGGTCGTGATTGGCGAACGAAATGTCGGCAAATAGAAATTAAATAAAAGATTTTTATTTAATCTCCTGACTGCAAAGTTCCTGCGAATCTTGGTAATATCAGTACTTACTGCTCTTTTTGTTTATCTTTAATTGTACGAAAAAATTGACCGATACGAGTAAGTATCGATACTTTTCAATCGATACCGAGTAGGTACTCGATACTTTGGGACCGATACCGGTATCGAGTACAAGTATCGATACCTCAGTGGTATCGTTTCGTCCCTAGGCATGGGACGTGACACGAAGCTTTTGAACAAAACCGACCAAAGAGTACTAGTACTTTACTAATGCACTTTTTTGTCTCCTATCTTTTCTATGGAGTACAAGAGTAAAGTGGTCTTCAGAAGATTTCAATCACAAAATGAAAATATACATTTGAAAGAGCATCTAAAAAATAATTGATTTATGAATTTAAAAAAAAATCGTTCGAGCCAATTTTGAGAAAATCGAAAAAAACTGAAAAAGTGCATTAGTAAAGTACTAGTACTCTTTGGTCGGTTTTGTTCAAAAGCTTCGTGTCACGTCCCATGCCTAACTTAAATATAAAATTTCAACCCCTAGCTCTTTTCGTTCTTGAGATATTTTGTTCACAGACAGACAGACCATGTCGCGAAAACCACTTTTTTGGATTCAGGGGACCTCAAAACGTGTATATCCATCAAAATCTCGACATCGAATATTTGACATGAATCCAATACTTTCTCTCTATATATATTAACATATATATAAAGGTAAGAGAAAGTAAAAATATTGTGAAGGGGCTCGAACACGGATCATCTACACCTTGACTTTACTTTTCTTTTTTCCGTAGCCCGGCATTCGGAGTCGTTTTCATTTTAGACAGCACTCTTTAAAGATTAGTTGCAAAATTGAGATTTGTTTTGACAATAGGAAATACACTCCAGGCGGTCTATAGTAAAATATGTCACAGATAATTTGTTGCAATTTTCGCGCCAGAGGCCTTTCTCCTTTCAACTTTTTGGGTGGTGTTCATTCAGGTTTTGAAGACATGTGTTAGGAAAGAGAGAGAGAGAGAGAGAGATTTTCTCCGGGGATGTCACTCGAGGACGAGGATGACCCTGGGAGGGGCGATTTGGCAACACTGCCAAGTGGAGCTCTCTCTACTGGGAGTGCACAGAGCACAGAGCGAGGCTCGACACCTGCACTACCTAGTCAGTGGCCGTCTGTCAGTGGGTGCAGTCAGTGTGCGTGCAGCAGCGTCGGCCAGAGACCATTCACTACGGGCCCCACCAGGGTGAGTACCACGCCGGCATTCAAGTCTCCCGGGCATGATTTCGACCTCACCGCCAATATCCATACACTACACGCCACCTGACACGTCAGATTTGGCACCCGGGTCAACAAACCGTAAAATAAACATTCATATACACGCACAGACATATACTAGAAAACAAAATTGCAATATACAAAATTTTCTAATATTTAGAAACTATCATATTAAAAGTTATATAACAATTGATTTTCGAAATTTAACGTCATCCATAAACAAGAAATTCAAGTATTTTAAATAATAGAATAGAAAAATGAAGCTAAACTTATCTAGTCCAGTTATTATTTAAAGTACTAATAATGAGCGTAGAACAATAGTCTTTTCTCAAGAGAAAAATTATCTTCATATACCTCCAAATTACAATGATTTTAATTAATTTATGTAATTATATTCAAATATATTAACTAGATTACAGAAATCATTGTTGTAAAAATACATTTTTTTTTTAATCTGACCTTATTTTTATTCTTTTTTCTTAAAAAAAAAATCTCAATTAGATTGCAGTTTTAAAATTGTATCAAAAAAAAAATTTCTCCCAGTTGAGAGAAAGTTAAAAATGATATTCAGTCATATAAATGTATATAAAAAGGCCGATGGGAAATTAATATATGTATTAATAATAATAATAATGGTATCGCATTTCAGAATATTCTTTTCACATCTGTGATTGTGGCAGATCAATGTTTGCAATGCCCTGGGAAAGCAAATAAAAGCGTTGCAACAAATAAAATAAAATTTCTTGAAATTAAAAAAAATTTATAATATAGTTCTATTGTTTTATTTTTTAATTAATAGCAAAACCCAGTGCGGCACCAAGGGGGTCGAGGGGGGCCGCTCTAGGGTGGGTGGGGGCCGTTGGAGGGGCGCTAGAATTTAGGGGCGGCATAAATATAAATAAATTTTTTTGGCAGGGGGAGCTTTCCTTAGTGCGGCCCTGTTTGTACCGATTTGTAGGCAAAGTGGTTAAGTATTTGGATTTATTATTATTCATTATTAAAATAAAAGACTATAACTTTTAGCTATATTAAAAAAAAAAAAAAATATTTGGATGACAACCCACATCCCTAGCCTTTTAAAGTTGTCAATATAATGCTAATGTTTCTAATCGAACGGTCTAGCAGGGGAGGGAACTATGGGCGTGCCAGAGGGGTGTCGGGAGGCCCCCCCCAGAAAGCTCCCTGCCCCAAGAAAAATTGAAAAAATATGGGGCTTTCCAGGCCCCCCGAAGGATAGCTGGTCCCTTGCCCCCTCCCCCCAGCCAAATTCTCTAGTTACGCCCATGGGAGGGAATGGACAAATTTAAGATGATTTTATTATTAATTTATATTAATTGATTAAATGTTAAAATTATAATCTTAGGACATGAAAACCAATTTTTATTTTAGTGTCAATAAAATATAATTTTCAACTTTTAATTTAGAAATCAAATAAATACGATATATACTCGTAAGTGAATTGAATTCAATTTTTTTCAACTTGAGAAATACAGTATGTATACTTTCCCAAAATAAATAAAAAATTGATGTCGAAACAAATTTTCTAAATTAGATTTTTCTCTTGATAAACAAAATAATAATCACACAAGATTTTTTTTTAAATTTATTACCCTTCACGCTAACGTTTCAATCCTGATTGTGACTGACCTAAAATTCGTACATATAAGAACCAACAGGCCCTAGGGCTTGGTCCAGTGGCTAGCGTGCTGGCCTTCTATACTAAGAGTCGCGGGTTCGGATCCCAGACAGTGCGATGATTTTATTTAAACCATTTGGATACCAAATGCCTGGACCCCCAATAGATATTATTATTAAACAACGGTTATCGTCAAAGTCTTATATGGCCTAAGTTGCCGAAAAGACTGTGTGAGTGTGAATGAGAAAAAAGTGTGTGTTAAAAAAAAAAGAACCAACAGATTATAAATAATTTAATCTTTTATCTAGGTACAATATTTCTTTAATAAAGTAGCCTGTAGTCAGCACCATGGGCATAACTAGGGAATTTGGCTGGGAGGCTTTTTCTAGGGACGGGAAGCCCTGCTAGTTACGCCCATGGTCAGCACCGTTTTTAAAATGCACCCCAAAAACTTCTGACTTGATCATGGGCAACTCTTAGCTAAGTAGTGATTTATTAATTGGAATGCATAAATAATAAATATAAATAATTTTTAAATGGAATTAGGACACCTCAAAGTATTAATTTTTTTTTCCAAAGCTGAGAAATATATTTTAATTTAATATCCGTAATATTTATCTTGATATACAAGAAGAAGGATTAATAATTAATTTAAATTTTTTTATTCGCCTTGTTTTATAGTGAGGTTGATGTTTAGGTGTTATGTTTCATAAACACTTTAAAGCTATCGCATCGCCTTTAGCCATTCTTCAGTATTTCATGCATTGCACCTCCTCAAGTTCCTTTTATTTTCTCTTTTAAGACCCATCAATCATCTCAACACTTATTTCTAATTATTAGCAATAACTATTTCTAATTCTTCTTACACTATTCCATCAGTTAATATATGCAGAGGATGTCCTGATTGAAGAAGGTCTTTTTATTTCCGGTGTAATAATTCTTCCTTACTTCATTTGAAAGAATTACATACATCTTAGTTCCTTTCTTTTCATAATTAAGTGCCAGATGATCAATTAGGCAGAAAAAAATGGCAAAAATGAAATTTTCATCTGAAGGCTGAGTGGCACTTTTATTTTTTCAAATTTTTATCCGAAAAATTATCGATAATTTTTTAACAAATCCTGACTATTTTTTTTGACAAAATAAACAATATATCATACTATAAAATCGAGTGGATAAGACTACAATCGAATTCAAATATCAAAATTTAAAATATCTTTTTAACTTTGACGAGCCCTCGGGTCTTGGTGTAGAGGTTAGCGTGCTAACCTCGTATACCAAACGTCGCGGGTTCGTACCCCAGGCAGTCCGATGATTTTATTTAAGCCACTTGGATACCAAATGGCTTAAATGAGAATGCCTGGACCCCAAATAATTATATTATATAAATACGAGTATCGTTTAAAGTCTTATATGGCCTAAGTTGCCGAAAAGACTGTGTGAATGTGTGTGTGAGTGTGAGTGTGAATGAGAAAAAGTGTGTGTTTTTTTTATTAAAAAAAAAAAAATTGAAATAACAACCATAAGCAAAATTATTTTACTTAGGATTTTAAAATAAGTTTTGTTTGAAAAAAAAAAAATTAAATAAAAAAAATAATAAAAAAAAAAATAAAATAAAAAAAAAAATAAAAAAATTTAATGACCACCTTTATGCAACATTTCGATTCGGACTGATGATGAGATATTAAATTTGTCTCGAAACGTCTCCGGAGTCGAGAAGCATATAAAGGCTTTTTATTTGGCTGAACCTGCCCTTTCTCCAATCAAAAAAATTAAAATATCTATGAATTAATAAATTCAAAAAAGTAAAAAGATATTATATTAATTATATTTCAATCCTGGTCGCAACCCCCAAATTTGTAAAAAAAAAAACAACAAAATTTATTCTTTTACAGTATCTAGAACAGTGGTTTCCAAACTTTATATTACAACGCCTCCCTTAAAAATATTTAATCATATGACGCCTCCCCTCCCCTATTTTGTAAAATAGGCTAGTACAAAAACAAACAATGTTAATGCTAAGAAATAGAAATTTGTATTAAGGCGGAGTCAAAAATAAGTCAAATATAAGAGTCAAAAAAATCCTCTGATCTAGGCCATCTTCAGAGCAGGAGGCGATTTCATTTTTCATTCAAAATTAAAATTTCATTTATTCTCGCCTCCGGCTCTGAAGAGAGCCTAGCCAGTGGCCGAAACGTCACAATAAAATAAATAATTTTGACTGTATATGTCTTGGAATTTTTTTTTTTTTTGACTCAGCCCTAATATACTTCCAGGCACAAGAATATACTTCACAATAAATTTATATAAAAATATTTTTTTTTATTTATTCCTATTTATAAAACTAGCAATCATTTGGTAAATATCTTGCTGTGGATAATATTTGCGCCTCCCCTTGGACTAATCCGCGCCTCACAGTTTGGAAAACGCGATCTAGAATATTTTTGAAATAAAGAAACCTGTAGTCAGTCAGCATCACTATTAAAATACACCACAAAAACTTCTGCCTTGATCATAGGCAACCAATACTCATAGCTAATTAATTAAGAAGTTCGAAGAAGTAAAAAATTTTTCAAACAAAACTTGTTCAAAATTATATTTGAAGAAATATTTTAATTCTCAGTATTTTAAGAATATTTTCGACCTAGTGTTGCTTCAGATCTCGAATTAAACAGTAGAAATATCTCGTGTTTTTTTTTTTTTTTTAATGCTACTTCCCCCTGATTAAAATGATTTTCTTTAATCGCAATGATTTTGGTAGCAAGGTCATCCTAAATATTCTATTTCACAGCAAATTAATTGTCATGTTCCCCCTCTTTTGTTATTATAATCCGGTTTAATGTCCTTTAAGGCAAGCGAAGGTAAAGCTAACAGTACCCGTGAGTTGTGAATGCCGCCATGAGAAGAAATGAAGGAAAAAAAAGTCGCCGAGAGCTACAGGGTGTCCATTCATAACTTCCTCACTTGAAAATAAATAAATACGATAAATGACTTATGACATTCCAACATATTTTCAATAATCACTAAATAAAATCAATCATTCTCTTTTGTATAGATCTATTTCCACAAAGAAAAAACAATAATATTAAAATTATAGTGCGAAATTTTGTAGTGAACCCGTTATTATTTTCTCTACTACGCGACATCTGTGTATGAGCATTAAATAATTTATATAGTCTATGTTTTTCTATTATTCTAATTCAACATGTTTATTTAATATCAAACAATTTGCTGACTAGAGTTTCGAACATTGTCCTAACTCTAACAACATTTTTAACAACCTGCTCTTTGATATGGAGAGGGAAAAAAATCAATTGCGAATTTTTGACTGGAAATAATTGGAAAACACTAAATTTTTTTTTTTTAACACACACTTTTTTCCCACTCACATTCAGATACACACAGTCTTTTCGGCAACTTAACCCATCCCGAGTCGAAATCGAACGCCTGGTATTAATATTTATTTATTTTGAGTCTACAAAACCTCAGAATCTAATTGTTGTCTAAGTAGACTTAACAGGAATCAAACTAAGGGTAATATATAATATAAAAGGTAAAGGGAATTTGAAAGCATGGTTGGGGCAAACTTGTCAACAGGGGGCAGTCAATAAATATATAGGCTACATCAACAGAGAAAACAAAAATCTGGTGTGATAGTTACACCAGATTTTTGTGTCGACCTTAGGAACTGACAGAAGTTTCAAATTCGGCCAAGCCAAATTTCAGCCGAAACTTCGTCCTGCCCGAAACCTGAGTTTGAAAAAAGATGGGATTATGCTCGTATACTAAAAAAAAAACGTCGAGTGAAATTCGCATTTAAAAAAAAAGGTCAAATGATTTTTGCAAGAGCAAAGATTGAAATTTTAATAAAAAAAAGATGAATTTTGTAGGGGGGGGGGGGGGGGGGGGGGGGGGGGGGGGGGGGGGGGGGGGGTTTCGGTCGGACTCTAGTCTACATAGGCGTATATTTAGTTTCCAACAGTACGGAACATTAGAATTCGAATTCAAGATGTAAAATTTATAAACATGCAGAAAAATGTTACTATGGCAACCATTTCTCCTATCTTTTCCTATAAAGTACAAGAGTAAAGTGTGCTTCAAAAGATTCCAAGGGTAAAGTGACAATATACATTTTAAAGAGGATCTAAAAAATGACACACCACCAGCACGTGGGCCTACAGGGAAATATTTTCAGTTTTGGTTGGCAGGCTTCCTCACTATCTCCTGAGAAGATAGGAAAGCCCAGAAATTTTTCTGTAAGATATTGGCAATGCGAAGAATTTCTCAAAATCAGTATCGCCTTCCTTCTGAATCACTTGTATCTTGATTCATAGCTGGTGGATTTACTATTTGTACTCGAAGAAGAAATTTTTTTTTTTAGATTGGGGCTCATAGTTTTTTTTTTTTAAAATTTAGGTCCCTTTCGGCATCGAAGGCCATTTAGACCCCCCGTCTCTATTTATTTCAATTCGATTGGTAAAGTTATCGGATTTTTTTTTCTTTTCGATGACATTATAATGGTAACAAAAGAAAGATATTTACCTTGACAAAAACTTGAGAGTAACTAAATTTATTTATTAAAATAAAGAATAAAAAAAATATTCTTTCTTGGAAATAAAAAGCTTAAAACTTAAATTACATTTTTTTTTAAGGAAAAGTGAATAATTTTAGAAATTTTTTTGATTTGGTTTCCGAGCTGGATTGGGGGGGCATCCAAGGGGCAGGACTTCTTGCCGGGGGGGGCGCATGCCCCCCCCAGCCCCCCGTAGCGCCGTCACTGGGTTTAACAGGTTTAGCCTTGAAACCTCACATCTCTTTTAGCCGGGGAAAATGAGGAGATTTATAAGAGTTTATTTTATTTTATTCTGAGAAATAAATTGAAATTATAAGTTTTTTTGGATTATACTTTGTAGTTATTAGTTGTATATTGGTTGGGCGATTTTTTGTTAAAGTGTTAATATATGGACCGCTTATTTTGAAAGTGGTGTAAGTTCATTTTTTCAAAAATGAGATTTCACATAATTTATGATTAAAATAATATAAATTTTCTATGTATAACTAGCAAGTGATAAATTTCTTAAAAAATTTCCATGTTTTGTTCAATTGAAAATTGGTCGGTACATAGATTTTTTAATAAACAAATATGTTAACCTTT
>JAKCPI010015511.1:0-71668 GCA_023213315.1 Euborellia annulipes
ATAATGTTTCGTCCCAACGTTCGGTATAGTAGGTAGTTTGGTTGCCTATGTTTTAGGCGCTTTGCTCTCTCTCTTGGAGAGTAGAGCTCATAGGAATTAACTTATAACTATTTAGATATATTCAACTATTTTTGGTCTTAATAATTAACAGATTTTCAGGAATGAATGATTTTTGGAAAGCTTAAGAACTATAGAATATCGTAAGTATAAGGTTTTTGCATTCAGGGTTGGTAAGAATTGTATTAGGGTTCTAAATTTTAAGTCGCTGGGGGGGGGGGGACTGAATCGTAAATATTTCTTTGTATTTTAACTATCTGCATATTTTAAAGGGGAAACGCCTTTAAAGTTCTTAATGGAAGTCGTTTTAGAGCATATTTTATTCTCTCTAAATCTCTAAAACTAGAGCGAATCTGGTAAAATAGATGGTATTTTCGGAATCTATATTCTCAAGATTAGCTCTTAATATCACTGAAACAAAATCACTGTTGTCCAGTGTTATTTGTAGTAGCAAATTCAATAAGGTTCATTTAAATATTTAATATTTTAAGAAATGGGAAGTTGAAAGCAAAAGTGTGCCAAGTGGACTTTTTACTCCTTTGAGAAAAAACGAATCAAAGTTAAAGCCTTATACGAGTATTTCATTCCTCTTAAAATATTCAACATTTATTTCTTTTACATCTCAGCGATCATTAAGAACTTAGGGGTCGTCCACATATTACGTAACGCCTTTTATGACGATTTTCCAGCCGGCCCCCCTTGCCACAGATAGTCACATACAAACAAACCCTCCTACAAATATTATGTCACAACATAGAACTACCCCCCCCCCCCACCCATCGAATAAAATTTCTTATACAAAATTCATATCATTTTACCTTTTTATTGTTTTTTTTAGTACATTTTCTCTCTTGACTTAAATAATCACTCCATTTTTCACTGCTCTGAGAATCATTCGGCCTTTTTTTTAGAAATTCAACTTTGAATTGTGTCACACCCCGGGACCCCCCACCGCAATTTGTCTCAATTTGTCCAGACTGCTCCCTCCCCTAACGCGTTATGTATTATGTGGACGACCCCTTAAATTATACTTTATCTAAGTACACAATTTAAATTTTATATTTTTTTTTTTTTTTGCAATAAGCAACTGCTGCACTCTGGAGGATTATTATTGAAATTCGGATTTGGTTTATTATTACACCGAATAACTCCCATAGTTTACTATCCACAAAGGGATAAATAAGAAAATTGTGACCCTCGGGGCTTGGTGTAGGGGTTAGCGTGCTAAGCTCGTATACCAAAAGTCGCGGGTTCGGACCCCAGGCAGTCCGATGATTTTATTTAAGCCATTTGGATACCAGATGGCTTAAATAAGAATGCCTGGACCCCAAATAGATATATTAATCAATAACGGACATAGGCGTAGCCACGGGGGGTTTGGGGGTTCAAACCCCCCATTGGACCCAAGCCATGACTAGATATTTAAGCTCTATAATACAAAATACTTTTTCTCTCTATATATTTCATATATAGGGTAAGAGAAAGTAAAATTTAATAATTTTCTCTAGCTTAAAAAAAAAAATTAAATAAAACGCAAAAAATTCGAAAAAATTCAGAATTTTTCAATTGAAAAAAGAATTGATTTTTGTTATGCTTTATAAAAAATTAAAGCGCTTAAAAATTGATTAAATCTCGCAAATGAAAAATAATAAAAATTATTATATAAATAAATTTATTATTCATTTTCTTAAAGTCGCCACTCTTAAATGGTCCCCGGTAACCAAATATTTAGGGCTCAAATTTGATAGGAGGTTAAACTAGAACGCCCACTGCAAAGCTGCCTACACAAACGGAAAAACAGCCAAAAAGCTCCTCTGGGCACTCCTAAATAGAAATAGTACACTACCCATCGATCACAAAGTTCTCCTTTATAAAGCAATAGTCCGACCAAGAATCACATATGGCGCACCAATCTGGATAAATAGGGCAGCACCTTCCAGCATTAAACTACTCAAACGAATACAAAGCACGACACTTCGAACCATAGCACCTCCACCACCAGGTATCTCAAACATCGAAATAGCCACAGCACTGGAAATAGAAGAACTGGACGTCTTCGGAAAGAAGATTAAAGAAAGACACGAAGAGAAAATGAAAATTCACCCAAATCCACTAATAACCAACCTAACATAAATTCACTTTTAAACAAAGTAAAAACTGTTCTTTTATTTTCTTTTATAAAAAATGTTTTAGGTTTTTTAAAATTTTTTCCTAAAAATGCAAACTGTTACCCATCAAACTCGCCCAAATTACACTAAAAAGACTAAGGAAAAGAGGAAATAAAATACTCTCGAAGCCTTCATTTCAAAAATTGTAAAGTACATTCGCCTAGTGCGAGTCATTGTATGAAAAGAAACATGAAATAAAAACTTGTTATTTAAGATTTACTTAAAGTAAAAATCTGGTAAAAATTGAACTCTGATATGATTTATTTCAAGAGATCTGAGATGGGACTCTGGTCAAGAAAAACAATTTGAGGGACTCCTCGGTATTTTAGGCCCCTATACATAAAATTAAGAATTATATCGCCTGATACGAGTTGATTGAAAAATTGTGGCACTTAATTAAGAAAGGGCGGGCCCGAGCCACCTCGAGGGTTGGTCAGGGGGGAGCGAAGGTGGGGTAAGTTGCTAGTCATATATTTCATTAGACGCCCTATACTGCCCTATTAGTCGGGAGGGGGGAGGGGGAGAAATAATCCTAAACCCCCCATCAAAAATTTCTGGCTACGCCTATGATAACGGATATCGTAAAAGTCTTAAATGACCTAAGTTGCCGAAAAGACTGTGTATGTATGTGTGAGTGTGAGTGTGAACGAGAAAAAAGTGTGAGAGTGTTAAAAAAAAAATGTTTACTTTTGGTCTTAATCCACTTTGAACCACTCACTTGTAGTAACTAATTTGTAACGGAGGGAGTATTACCTATTTTTGTTAAAAACTATTTACACCCTTTTTGCCCTTAACTACTGTATTAATTTCTTTTGTTTTATCTTTTCAGGAGGTGTAGTTTCCACCCGAGTGCAGAATCTGCATCCAAATAATATAAATTCATCGAAATTATTTTACGAAAAAAAAAATACAACCAGAGACAAAGAAATGAATGCAATTATCATATTTATATGTATATTCTCATATATATTTTATTATTATTAATATTATTATGATTTTTTTAGTATAATTTTTGTTCTATTATTATTGAATCAATGAGATTGAGGAAAGAGAAAAAAGAAATGAAAACCTCCCCCCTCCCCTCCCCTCTCCGCCCCCACCCCATCTCTCGTTTCCCTTTAAAGTACTTAAATCAAAATTTATGAAAAAAATAAATAAATAAGTAATTTATTAATTGAATGAAGAATGTATTTTGAAATTTAAAAAAAAAAAAAAAAATTTACTAGAGAATAATAAATAAATAGATAGATAATTTATTTTATAAAATATTTATAGAATTTAAGATTTTCAGAGTATATAAATAAATAATTAAATGTTCTTTGAAATTTGCAATTATTTCTGTTTGTGTTGATTTGAAATTGAGGAAATTTTGATTCTCTTTTTTTCAGGTTAATCTCATTTTTTTTTCTTTTTTTTTTTTTGCAGTGCAGTATAATATCATCGAGATAAAAAAAAAATGTTAGCTCCTTTTGAAAGAAAAAAGCCAACATTCAAGAGAAAAAAAACATTGTGTGGTTTTATGAAACCACGATGCAAGTGAAACTTTTTTCGGATTTTTAACTGAAAATTTTCCGAAAATTATTCAATTAAGGGTATTAAAATCGCGTTTTTAATCTTAACTTAGAGGGCTCGCTGGTGTAGTGAGCTAGGGTGTCAGCTTCTGCAAAGAAGATCCCTGCTCAAATCCTTGGCGTGAGGGATTTTTCATTAAATAAAAATATTTATTTAATGTAAACAAATCCTCAAGCAAGCCCTGGATTGGAATATAGGATCCCACCACAATAGCCCTCAGGCAACTCTACGAGGAGAGGGAGTTGCTGTGACATCCCGTCCTGTGGAAGGGACGTAAAGAAGGTTCCCTCTCAGTGATGCATTCTTCGAAAGGAGTGGTACCCCGGTGCTGAGGGAGTCCCTCCTCAACTAGGACATCCTCCATAGCATAGAAGAGGTTGGATATAAGGAGCCGGTTGGAACCAGAAATAAGGATTAGTTCACTAGCTAGAGACGAGAGCAGGAGGAGGAGTTAGAGATAGGAAATGATGTAACTTCACGGGGTGCCGGTAGATGGCTACGGCCAGAGGCCGGTTGGGTTTGAGGTGTGTGTCTTCGTACACGAAAGCACCTCGGGCAAATAAACGGGGATCCCGATAGGAATTTCAAGAAATAAATAAATAAATAAATCTTAACTTAATAATTGGAAAATGGGAAATCAATAGACGCATGTTAAAAACTGAGAATAATATTTATTTAGTAATTTAATAGTTATTTTTTTATAATTCGTCATATATATTAAATTTCAACTTTCCAAAAATTCAAGCTTTCTTTTTATATAGCTCCAAAAATTGAACTTACTTTATCTTACTTAGCCGACCAAAGGTCCCGCATCACATATCGTGAACCGTTTTATGGTGTTCACATCAGGTTTATTCAATTTTTTGTATTTTAAACAATTGAAATTAAAAAAAAAAAAAATAAACCCCCCATTTTTTTTTTCTAATGTTTGTTTTATTTAATAAAGAAACAAAACAAAGATGACAAAATGAATAGACAATATTTGTTTTAGGTGATAGAATTGGAACATTTTGTTTGACCAAGCGGAGAGGGAGAGAGAAAACAATTAATGCAAAGTTGCGTTGCGTTGTTGCTTTTAACCATATTACAAACAAATTTCTACTAATCAGACAGACACAGGATGTCGTCCGTTTTCTGGCAATCCATCTTCCTACCCCACCCCCCCCCTTCAACCTCCCTTCTCAAACTGTCCTAACCCCCAAGGGGGGTTCCGCCCGACCTCTTGACATCTGTCTTTAGATTGTATCAAATTGACGTTCCATTATTTCTACAAATTTCGTACTAAGTTTACATCTAAAAGTGAAATCACCGGCTGCAGCACAGGGGTAAAAATTTCGCTTTTTTTTTAAAGCAGTGTTCCTTTCGCTAGTAAAGGCATCAAGGAAAAAGCGTTATTCTGTATTTGGAGAGAGATTGTATTCGAAAGAACGTGATTTTAATGTTAGTTTTTTTTTTTTTTTTTATTGTATTGTAGTGTATTTGCGCTTGGGAAATCCGTCCAAGCTGGTCGCTATTCTCAACAATTAAAGGAGGGAACGTCCATTTAGTGGCAACAAGGAAAGGTGTTAACGTTAGAACACATTTCTGTGAGTAGCGTAATTAGGCGCATCAAGCCTTTGGCGCCCCTCGATACCGACATAGGCACCCTGGGGCATCTAAGATATAGCCCAGGGACGGTGATTTTACCATATTCTTTCCATAGATTGTCCAAAAAAAAAAAAATTGAGTTTTCTTTTAAAATTATTTTACAACTTAAAAAATTAAAATCAATTATCCCACCCAATGCAACATATACATGGAATACAAGAGAGGCATCGTCCCAGCATCCCTATGCTGTTCAGATCTCGACTAACAGAACAAATCAATTTCATTCTTCCTTTGTCCCCATGACCTCCCGTGATTGTAACAAGCTCCCTGCGTCTATCTTCCCCAAAACCTACAATCTTCAGACTTTCAAGTCTAATCTCAACAGGCATCTTCTCAGTTCCCGCAGTTGAGTTCCTCTTTTGTTTTTATTTTCTTCCTGGCTGCATGTGACCGCTGGTCATTATAGGTCTTCGGACCTTATGCACCTCACTCCAAAAAAACAACCTAGTGGTGGAGCTTCGCCTCCTCCGCCCTCTAAGGCTAGTTATGCCGTTGATTTCGGTTAAAGAAATTATAATTGAATGCTGCTGCATTCGTAGAAAGATTTTCAGAAGACCATCGTTCCCTGCATCAGGACTTCAAAAAATAAATAAGAATGCTGATGTTTCGGACATGAAAATTTTTGCATCCTCAGAATCTAAAAAAAACCTTTGTTTTAAAACTCTGATAATGAATGAAGTTTAATTCGAAATATTAAATAAAAATTCATCTGATGAAACGGACCATTTTCTGGTCCTGCAAATCAATAATTCTAATATGGGTATTACTGGTAATGATTACGGATAAAAATATTTAATGAGTTTTTTCATTCATAATGACCTGATGTCCTCAAGCAGGCACTGGATTGGAATATTGGATCCCACCACAATAGCCCCCAGGCTACTCTACGAGGAGAGGGAGTTGCTGTGACATCCCGTCCTGTGGAAGGTTCCCTCTCAGTGATGCATTCCTCGAAAAAGTCGGTGCTGAGGGAGTCCCTCCGTAAACTAGGACATCCTCCCTAGCATAGAAGAGGTTGGATAAAAGGAACCAGAAATAATGATTAGCTCGTTAGGTGGAGGAGGAGTTAGAGTTAGGAAATAATGTTACAAATATGGATTTTATAGCTGGATAATCGTTAATAGGTAAATAAAAGAATAGCAGCTATAAAATTATTTCATTTATTGACCCGCTAGGCTGACGTTTCGGTCTTGGTCAAGACCATCCTCAGAGCTTGCGGGCTGTCAATATAAGCATACAATCAATAACTCATTCATATATTCCATGAACATTCGGTTACAGATATTTAAAAATTAGTATGTAAAATAATTGAATTACAATTTAAAAAAATACAAAAATTAATAATATAAGCCAATTAGTTGAGAGGTATATATTAATTTTTGTATTTTTTTAAATTGTAATTCAATTATTTTACATACTAATTTTTAAATATCTGTAACCGAATGTCATGGAATATATGATTGAGTTATTGATTGTATGCCTATATTGACAGCCCGCAAGCTCTGAGGATGGTCTTGACCAAGACCGAAACATCAGCCTAGAGGACCAATAAATGAAATAATTTTAGCTGCTATTCTTTTATTTACCTATTAGGAAATAATGCAACTTCACGGGATGCCGGTAGATGGCTACAGCCAGAGGTTGAGTTTGAGGTGTGTGTCTTCGTGCACGAAAGCAAATAAACGGAAATCCGGATAGGAATTTCAAATAAACAAAAATGTCCTGATGAAGTGCGTAAAATGCTTTCGAAATGTTGATAGGAATAATTATTATTTTTTTTTATTATTATCTACCTTTGGTCATTTCTGTTTAATTTCTATAATTTTATTTTTACCACCGTAATAAAAACAATGTTGAGATATTTAAGAAGATTAAAAATGCAAAAGTGATACAGGACTTTATGACCACACTATATTTTATTTAAAAAAAAAAAAAAGGAACATGACTTGTTTGCTAGTGCTATTTAATTATTAACAGAGTTTGGCGGAGGGACACATGGGACTTGTGGCGCAACGCAACGCAAGAGGGAAGTTGCTTTCTTTTTAGGGAAGGAGGGAATGATTTTGGGATATTATTGAGAAGCCTGCAGCTCCATTATTCATGCATTGACATAATCTTTAGGGAAAGGTGAACGGATCGGTCGGTCGGCTTCATTTATTATTTAATATTTACTCGTTTGTATAAAATAGACGAACAACTCGCGCGTTGTTGTTGTTGTTGCTGCGGCTTGAAAAACTCATTTTCTTATTTAAAGACTTGTAGCCTGTGGCCATTCAGTCAAATACAAAAAATACAATTCTATTGTATGGACCCCGTTATGCAATTGTGTGTCAAGCGCCAGGTACCGAGATTTGAGAAAATTAACATTAAAGTTTTTCTGATTTATTGCTTAAATTGTTTTGATTAGATTATATATCATTTTTTTTGTCAATTGTGCAAGTAAATACTGTTATTATTGCAGATATTCATAAATTATTTCTAAAAATACGACTAATTTAGAGAATAGACAATAAAATATAAAAAATTATTATTTGCAAAAAAGTCCAATTATATTTGCAAAAATGCTTCAAAGTCTCTTGACACATGATTGCAAATTAATCTATGCACTATTTATATTAATAAAATAATTTTAGGTTTATAATTCAAAAATTAAAACGGAGATATTATTAAAGTTCTTTTATGGTTATATTTAATACTAGTAGCATAGAAACTTTTTATCAAAATTACATTAATAAATTTTAAATAGTATTAATATTTTAAAATTAAATACAAAGTGATAACAAAATTTCCTCATCAATTAATTCCTGAATGGAAGTGAACATGGCAACAGTAAATCAAAGTTATAATAATGAAATCGACTTAATATTATTTATTTTGTTGTCTTTTCGAAATCGCACTGATTCTCATCTTCATTATCAGGAATAATATCAAATTGAATACAACGAAACAACGTGTTAGGAACATAAATCATTTTTGCAAAATGAAAATCCTGCATTGAAATATTGTAAAAATAATTTTATGTTTTAACATTAAATATAAATTTTTTTAGGACATATTTCATAAAAAATACTATTAATTATAGCATTTGAAACAATATTCCGTGCTTAACTCAATTTTGAATGTTTTTGGCGCTTGACACACTAATGCGTAACAGAGTCCATATATAAAACAAATTTATATACAATATGTGACCGTCCACATGAAAAGGTACCAAATCTTCATCGGGGTCAAAATTAAGTTTATATGCTGTACAGAACACATCCTGCTGAGCAAGCCTAGAATTTTTTTTATCATTTTTTTGTTTGGAAGATATGAATTTTTAAAATTTTGGTTATGAACAACCTAGGTTTGAGAAAAATGAGTTTAGTCTTGTTTCGTCCCTTTTCTCTTATCTCATCCTTGTCTTCATGGGCGTAGCCAGGGGGAGGCAGGGTGAGCCATTGCCCCCGCCCTGGCTTGTCCTAAAAATTTAACAAAAAAACAAACAAATATATATTTTTCCCATTGGGCATTTTTTTTAACGCCCCAATCAACTAAATTAATTTAATTTTTTTTTATTTAAATAAATAATTAATAATCTATGTATATATTAATTGCAAATCCCCCCCCCCCTCTCAAGCCAGAAAGTAGTCGAAACTTCCGGCCGGCCGAAACCTGACTCTGAAAAGATGGGATGAGACTCGTACGCAAAAAAAAAAAGGTCAAATGGTTTGCACTTGAGTAAGGAAAAAATTTTCCGCCCTGTGGAAAAGGGGCGGAAAAAATTCAGTCCTCCTAAAAAAAAAAATGAAAAAATAATTTTCACCGGAGGGGGAAAAATTTTCCCGCAGGGCGGAAAACTTAGGTTCCGCAAAGAGGAAATGTTCCGCGGGGCGGAAAAAATTTCGTGTCTCAAAAAACCTAAGCCCCTCTCCCCGCCCCCTAAAAAAATTCCTATATACGCCCCTGATAGGAAATATAAGTTACGGTTTTGGCCGAAACTAAGATTGAGGCCGAAATTCGGTTTTATTATATAAATTTAAAATACAATAATATCGATGGCTACCGGGTGACGTTCCACACATGCTGATTGCTCGTGGTCTCCAATTCCGAGCTTTCGTCACGCTTGGCATCACTTAACTGCAACGATTGAGGTGACTGATGCTCTTCTCCGTTGTCAGACCCCCCCCCCTATATAAAAGCAAATAAGTCATTATGTTCTCAAATATCGTACGCAAATAGATAATTGATAATCAATTTATTTAAATAAACATAATTGGATCTATATGACCTGAGATGAAAATAAAAACGTTAATAGAATATGTTAATTGTAGGTAAAGGGAGAGATGCACCCTTTGGGGAGAAGGGGAGAGAGAGAGAGAGGGTCCCTCAACCCTGGGACTCGTCGTCGTTGTTGGTGTTGCGCGTTGATATTGATAAAGGTGGGCGCATGCCCGAAAAGCCGTCTCCCCCCTTCGGGGCGGAGCCCCCGGGAATGGACGTCGCCGGCGACGGCGACGGCAACGGCGCCAGTCAGCGTCGAGCTGTCCTTCCGCAAGGATTTCATCCAACGGACGGTGAGTCTCTCTATCTCTTTCTATTTCATTTTATATATATATAGGAAATGTACGTGACCGCAAAGTGTTCACACACATTTCCCGGTGTTTCTCTCTCTAAACACACACACACACACACTTGTCTTAATCTTATCTTTTTAAACATTAACAAAAAAAAAATTCTCTTTTTTTGTTTATAATCTACATATATGACCGATTCCCGCTTTTCCATATGATTAGTGTGACATTTAGTGAAAAAAAAATACAATATTCAAATTCCTTCCCATTTGACAGATTGCCTGCTTACGTGTGTGTGTGTGTGTGTTTTATACGCAGGCTGCCTGCCTGCCTGCCACCCGCACATCGAATAATTCACACTAAAAATCTCATCAAAAAGGTTGGAATTAGCGAAAAGTTACATTCACTGTTAAAAGTGTGTAACACTTTGTTTTTTTTAAATTCTAATAAAATTATCTTTTCCAACATTTATTAACACAAATCATTAAAATTATAATAAAAACACAAATTTGACATGTCTTAATTTTAAACAAAATTTTATTATTAAATTGTGGAAATTTTTTAAATTAGAAATTAATAATATGCCAATAAATTTTATATCAATTTTGTATTTAAATTGTCAACCGTTGACTTTAGTTGAAAATTGCTCAGGAACCCACATCTTGTGGGTGGCGACCACAAGCTGCCCGAGTTGGGACAGGCAGTCTTTGTATTTCAACACTTTTCAACAGCCGTGCGACGTGCCGGCCTGTCCTATTTCTTCCGGTCGTAAAATCGTATGATAGGGTTGGAGGTCCGCCGACCCCGAATCGCGGGAATAAAACGAGGACAGAAGAAGAAGAAGACTTAATTTGAAAAATTATTTATATTTAGGAGAATTTAAAAAGACTAGCTTTTCAATGATTTATTTATTAAAAAAAAAAAAAAAAACATAACATATTAACACTTGACACTCTTGTATCATCATAAGGGCCGCCGACCCCGCACCGCGGGAATAATCAGGCGAGGACAGAAGAAAAAGATTCTTGTGTCATCTTCCGAAGTGTTTTTTTTTTTTTTTTGTTTTGTTTTATTAGGGAAAAATTTAATGACTTCTGAAATGTGGCACTGAGGAAGTGTGCGGCGGGAATACGAAACATGGGAGCGTCAGATTCTTTTTTTATTTACATGTGCCTTGCTTCAATTTTTTCCATTTCAAAGTACAATTACAAATATTACAAAACACCAAGTCTTAAGTTTCAATGATTTATTTAAAAAAAAACTAACATTTTAACACTTCACCTTCTTGTGTAGTATTTTGACGTGACAACGTCTTACAATGCATGTTTATATAGTGGCCGGGTAGGGAGGCATGCAAGAAAAAGTTTATTGGCTTGAATAACTCCTCTGTTTTAAGAGGTATAATTATGATGAAATATACGGTTAGAAAGAATGATTCTTCAGCTAAAGATTTCACCATTTATTTTTTTCCTATCATTTCATTTTACCGCGCTGTTTTTGTTTTGTTTTTTAGGGAAAAGTGAAAATCACTTCTGAAGATGATAGTGAATCAGTGAGGAAGTGTGCGACGGGCGTACGAAACGTGGCGGGTCAGAAAATTAAATTTCTTTTTTTCTACTTTTCCTTACCTTATCTAAATACAAGAAATAAAAAGATTTCAAAGTAAATTAAAATATTATAAAACACCAGGTCTTAAGAGGGGGGGGGGGGGGGGTTTCAATGATTTATAAATAAAAAAAATTGACTTTTTAACACTTGTCACTCTTTTGTCAACTTCAGAACTGATTTCGTGTTTCTCTCAAAAAGATGACACAAGAGTGACAAGAAGTGTTTAAAAGTCAATTTTTAATAAATCATTGAAACTTAAGACCAAGTATTTTAAATTTCTCTTTAATATATAAAATGTTTCAATTAGAGTCTAGGGTTGATAGTTCAAATTCTAATAATTTTAAACAAAATAAAATAAATTGATATAAAATTTGTTGCCATATTATAACTACAAATTTAAAATTTTGTTTTTATAAAGATTTCCACATAATTTATAAAATTTTATTTAAAATTAAGACATGTCGAATGACGTATTTGTGCTTTGTAATTGTAATTTTAATGATTTGTGTTAAATTTACTTGGAAATCTTTTATTTGACTATCGTTATTTAGAAGAGGTTGTAAATAAAAAAGAAATTTCTGACCCGCCACGTTTCGATCGCCCGTCGCTCACTTCCTCAGTGTCTCTTGTCAAAAAATTCAATTTCTATCAATGGGATAGACGAAAACAAAAATGTGATTTATGTTTTTTCACAAATTTTATTCGTTTGTAGCCTAAAACAAGTAGATCGAAGAAATTTGAAAGATTGGACACCCCTGGTTTATAAACAAAACGTAACTTAGATGTCATCTCATTAATTCTCTTTACACCTTTTGAATATTTATAGCTAAATTATTAGCTATTATATATTATCTCGCCATTTAAAAAAAATGAATTCCAAAGCCAAGGTACTTGTCATTCATTACGGTATTTAAAATTAAAATAAATAAAGCATCTTTATGATCGTTCGCTTATATGGCTAGTAGAATGAAGGAAAAAGTAAGTATACAGGGACTGAGACTTTACCGGGTTTGCTAATGTCCGTCCGTCGGTCTGTCACGCTCTGTTTGAACGATTTCCCGTAATGAAATGAAATTTTATATACCGAGGAGCAACAATAATCACAATCGTTATGGTTAAGCAATGCCAAGGGATCTGCTTGTGGAACTTCACCCGGTAGCCATCGGTACTAGTTATCTCAATATCATCTTTAAATGGTTGAGAAGCCGACAAGGCAATGAGAGAAAGTTGTGCACCGGTGGTCACACCAGGTTTTTTGTATCGAAAAATTGCCCGGTAGTTAGGCAACACAAATGAATAAAATTTAATGTTCACACGCACACTAATGCTTTCTTGTCTGTTTTGAAAAAGGTATTTCTCACACAGATAGGGAGCGTGTGCCATTTGGGCTGCCTAACTACCGGGCGTTAGTCTGAATATTATTCCGACTATAGCCATAGATGGTATGTCCCATCTCTAGGCCGGTGGCCTCAAAAAATTACTGATACATCTTCTAAATCAGTGGTTCCCAACCTGGGGGCGATCGCCCTCAAGGGGGCGATTTGGGTTTTTAGGGGGGGCGATGAATAAGCGGGGGGCGATGAGTATTCAAAGGGAGAAAAATTATTAGTTTACTAAAATTTAAAAAAATAAAAATCAAAGAGAAAAATTTCTTATTTACAGAATGGTCAGGATAGAAGAGGACAAAATATTATCATAAAAATAAAATAGTCTGAAGATAATTCCAATCTAGAATTGAAACGTCACTTTTAGCTCAAATCCTAAATTTCAATTAAAAAAATCATTTTCTTGAATTTTTTTTCCTCAGGGGACCCGGGCCCTTTAAGCTCAAATCAAGTTTGATCTTTTTCACGACTCAGGATAGCTAAAAATGCAGATTTCAGTGGCTAATTTTCAAAAAATTCTCCATATTCCCAGATTCCCCCGGAAATCCTCTATAAATTATTGTTACTCTTTGTTTAGGAAATTTTAAAAAAATTTTATATAACTTTATTTAAATAACTATTGTAAGCTATGTATAACTATTTCAAAAGTTGTGTCAAAAACTTTTAAAAAAGTGTTGGCATGTAGGCCACAATTACATACTAAAAAAAAACTTGAAGTTTTTTTTTTTTTTTTGGGGGGCGTATTACTAAGTAGCCCCGGGGCCTGTCAAGTCTGTCTGCGGCCTTGTATATAGGCCTACGGTATTAAAATTGTTTAAAATAATAAAACTGCTTTATTATTTACACTTCAAATTAAAATTAGGCATACAATGAAAATGTAAAGGGGGCGATAGGTGTTAGTCAACCTCCAGAAAGTGGCGATGGGCCAAAAAAGGTTGGGAACCACTGTTCTAAATGAAAATGGGGGTTTTACAGCTGAAACCTAAGACAATCAAAAAAATAGCTACCGGTAATATAAATTATACACAAGGTTATTTGTTTCAATAAAATGAATTGAAACAAATAACCTTGTGTATAATTTATATTACCTATTTAAATATGTTTCAACTAGTGCCAACGGTCGCCAGTATCAATTTAACAATCAAAAGAACTTGTAACAAAAAGAGAATTGAATTTTACTAAGAAAAGAACGCGGCGATTCAATCAATGCAATTCCTTTGCCGACTCGACTGCCGTAACGCGATCACTTGCTCTCTGAACCACCATTGGTAAATAAATTAAGTATAAAAAAAATAACACTATTTATGCAGCCGTCGCTTGATGACAGCTGCAGAAACGTTGTAAAATCTATTTGTATAATATTTAATTTATTTATCACTGACTGAAAGGCTTAATTTTTATGCATTATTATTATTATTTGAAATTCCTATCGGGATCTCCGTTTATTTACCCAAGGTGCTTTCGTGCACGAAGACACACACCTCGGCCTCTAGCCGCCATCTACAGGCACCCCGTGAAGTTACATCATTTCCTATCTCTAACTCCTCCTCCTTCGTTCATTTCTAGCTAGTGAACTAATCCTTTTTATCCAATCTCTTCTATACTAGGAGGATGTCCTAGCTGAGGAGGGACTCCTTCAGCACCTACTCCTTTCGAAGAATGCATCACTGAGAGAGAACCTTCTTTACGTCCTTTCCACAGGACGGGATGTCACAGCAACTCCCTCTCCTCGTAGAGTTGCCTGGGGGCTATTGTGGTGAGATCCAATATTCCAGTGCCTCCTGCTTGAGGATTTCTTTACATTAAATAAAAAAAATGTTTATTTAGGCCTAATGAAAAATCCCCCAAGCCCAAGACAGTGTCTAAATAGCCCCCGTTGCCAAAAAAAAGACCTTAAATGAAATTTCTTTTTTTTTTTCTAAAAAATCACACTTTTATCTCATTCACACTCACACTCACACACACACACATTCACACAGTATTTTCAGCAACTCAGGCCATTTAAGACTTTGACGATAACCGTTATTATTTATAATATCTATTGGGGGTCCAGGCATTTCTATTTAAGCCCACCTAAAGTTAAGCATTGTTTATTTGGCCCAAGTTAGATTTTTAGTTTGACACCCCTGCTCTAGCAGAGAATAGGCATATATACTCAGGGACAGTACCTGTTAAGTCAGCCAGTAGCGCTTTATATTATAGTATGATATATATATTTGGGGTCCAGGCATTTTTATTTAAGCCATTTGGTATCCAAAATAGCTTAAATAAAGTTATCGGACTGCCTGGGATCCGAACCCGTGACCCTTGGTATACAAGGCCAGCACGCTAACCCCTACATCAAACCCACGTAAAAGAGAGCTTTCTTTTTATTGTTGTTTATTAAAAACCATGATATTATAAAGAAGATTGCAACAATCACCGATTTCGTTTTTAATTGCTAATTGTTGATAATCCCAATTTCAGCGTTGGTGTATGTGTGAGTGAGTGAACCCTTCCCTCCCCGTCATCAACGATCAAAATTGGCAACATGAAAAGAAGAAAATTCATTATATTTGCTACATTGTCTCTATCCAAATACTAGAAAAACGAAAAAAAATATATAATCGTAAACACCTGATTGTTGTGTCAGGGAAATGATTTATTTCTCTCTTTTTATTTACGAATTGTTGCTTTTATTTAAGAAAATAAAAACCGAACAAAAAGATCTTGACTTTAAATGAATAGTAAAAAGAGAAATAATTTATAACACAAGCCAACGAATCTGTTTTCTTATAATTTACACCTTGAAGGAAAAAAAAAATAACTCTGGTATTTATTTAAAGTTTTAAGGGGGTTCAGGAGCGACGTCTAAACGTACTTAAAAAAAAACTAGATTATTATAAGGAATTTTTCAATGCGGTTTTTTTTTATGAATTAAATTCATAAGAGATTATTGGGACATCGAGCTATAATTGTTTTAATGACTTATTAAAAAATTATCGTAATTAATTTTTTTGTTATCAAGCAAATACTAAAAAACAATCTGTCCCAATAATCTTTAATTTTTTTTTTTAATTTAAAAATGAATTTATTGTTATTATTAATCACATATTAATTAAGAAATTTTTAAAATAAGCTTAGATGATTTATTTAAAAACCAACTGTCAAATTAGTTCAGCATTCTTGCAATAGATGGCAGGCTAGTCTAACAGACGATATAGTATTAGCCTATATCTGGCCTAATGTATATATGCTTTTATAAAAGATACATAATATATAATAACATTTATAAAGTATTTATTGTTAAAAGATCAATAAAAATCAACCAAATGCATTAAATATTATTAGCTACCATTCTGACATCTCTTGGCAAATTTTTGAATTACTTGATTTTTTGGGCATACTTTTTATGACACACTTATCCTCCATGCCAGAAGATTTTTTAGGCATTTCTCTTTCGCCATAAATAATTTGATCGTCCAGAACGGAAAATGGTCATGAAATAAGAGCTTTATCTCATGTCTATAATAAATAGAGATTTCGACGTAGCATCCCTACATTCCACGTGCCTGTAGAGAAATAAAATAATAATACTCTTTGAATAGGTTATCGAATGTAAACAAATACTACTAGGCACACTATCTCTCTCTCTTTATATCCATAAATCATACAAATATTTATTTAAAATACTCATTTCGTTTCATTGATGATGTCATTAGACTACTTCCTCTATCGAAATCAAAACTCCGGCCCACTAAAATAAGTAAAAATATCTTGGTGGTGTCTGTCTGCTTTTTATTTGAAAAAAATCTGGTGTGATGGATCGCACAGCACATAACTTCCTTTTACATTCTGAAATTGGAAGTTGTGTACTGTGCTTTTCACACCAGATTTTTTGGGGGGGCTAGGGTGTCGGCTTCTACAAATAAGATCCCTGTTCAAACCCTGGGCTTGCGGGATTTTTCATTAAATAAAAATATTTATTTAATGTAAAGAAATCCTCAAGCAGGCACTGGATTGGAATATTGGATCTCACCACAATAGTCCCCAGGCAACTCTACGAGGAGAGGGAGTTGCTGTGACATCCCGTCCTGTGGAAGGGACGTAAAGAAGATTCCCTCTCAAGGATGCATGCTTCGAAAGGAGTCGGTGCTGAGGGAGTCCCTCCTCAAACTAGGACATCCTCCCTAGCATAGAAGAGGTTGGATAAAAGAAACCGGGTGGAACCAGTAATAAGGATTAGTTCACTAGCTAGAAACGTTCTTGAGATATTTTGTTCACAGATAGACACAGACCATTTTGCGAAAGCCACTTTATTGTACCCCCAGGCAGAGCTGGGTTTTATACACGATTTTCTAGTTTTATACAAAAATCGCGGATAAAACTGTATAAAACGTATAAAACTCGGATGCGCATGCGCAAACCCGACGAGAAAAAAAATTCAAATAAAATTCATTTATCTTTTAATGGTGGATCCACTCTTGTAAATATTTTCGCCGAACACGTTCGACGAAAATATTTTCGCCGTAAAGTGACAAGTGTAGACCTGTGTGGCACACGAAAACGACACAATATTTTTCGTCACATTCAACGCGCACGATCCGTCGCTTGTCCGTTTTTCGACCAACATCAAAGGGATTTGCGCCGCATGTTATGTTATGTGAGGACGCTAGTTATGTCATTCAATATTTTTCGACATTAAAATTGTAAATAAAAACCGCTACGAACAATTGGAGCCATGGGCGTACCCAGCGTGCCGCCCCCCCTTAGAAGCGACAAAAAAAATTAAATGTTTATAAAGTGATGAAACGAAACAAAATTGGCGGTTGGCGACGGGGAATGATTCTTTTTGTTTGAACTCGAGGGTTTTTAGGCATTTAATTCGAAGGCTTTACCCCTCTATATAAAAAATAGATGTGTCACAATCTGGACGACCATGATCTGCCCCCTGGACGACCATGATCTGACCATGCCCCCCCCCCTAGATTTGATCCTGGGTACGCCTATGATTGGAGCAACGACAAATGAGAGATGAGGTAAAAATTTTCCTTGAAAAAAATTCTATTAAATTAAACCATTTAAGGCGAAATTATTTTCGTTGAACGCGAAAATATTTACAAGTGGATCCACCTTAACCTGTTTTTTTTCGGAGAGTTTACAGTTTTTTACATCGACCTAGTTTTATCCGTGGTAGTTTTATACATGTATAAAACCGTGTATTATACTCGGCGGGATAAAACTTGCCAACTCTGCCCACAGGTAGTCTCAAAACGTATATTTCCATCAAAATCTCAACATCGAATTTTTAAAATGAATCCAATTTAAAAAAAATGGTTTCATTGTGGCCAATCCAGTTTATTTTACGGGATTATTAATTGTTAAATTATGCGCATCATCAATTTAATAACAAAAAAAAAGAATAATGAATATTTATTACAAATAAATAATAGACGAGAGGAGATTTGTTCCCCATGAATTCATCTCTCTTTTGTTTCGGTAAAAAAAAAAAAAAAAAAATCAATTGCATTTTTTTAGACTAAGGAATTTTAATTTTAAAATGTGTTGAAAGGATGCCATTAATTAATTTCCCTGTTGTTCTTGTTGGGGTTGTTGAGAATGGATAACGGAGCAGAGGGGTTGGGGTGGGGGGTGAATCTTTTAATATGTTATAAGGGCCAGGAGAAGAGAGATCCTCTCTCTTTTTTTTTTTTTTTAGTAAATTATTCAAAAATAAAACAAATCATCAACAAACATAGAACAAAGTATAAATTTGTATGCTTTGTATAATTAAACTTCTACCCCTTCCCTCTCTCTCTTTGTTTTATTAAATTTGAAAAGTGTAATATTAGAAATTTATGGGGGCTCGCTACGGTGTCGGCTTTTACAAAGAAGATCCGCGAGTCGCATCTGAAGTGCGGGATTTTTTCATTAAATAAAAATATTTATATAATGTAAACAAATCATCAAGTGCCCTCGGGGCCAAGGTCTTTAAATACACAGGTTGGCCAGAAACTAGTAAATAAACAATTTTCAGGTCACAGTTTTTGATTGGTCCACGTCATGAAGCTCCTCCTTGCATATATTTTTCTATTTGGTAGCATTGTTGACTGCATATAACCTAGTTCACATTCATTTTGTTTTATTTGCAAATTTTATAGTTTCAGACTAAACTAATTTTTGGTATTTATACTGCTTTATTAATAATATCGAGTATATAAATTTGTATAAATTGTTTGTTTCGAACGATTTTTTACAAACGGAGTAGCTCCATGACGTCACTCTCTTGAAATGGAAAAAATGTAAACAAACCGAGTTTGACCCCCTGCTCGGGGCTTGGTGTAGAGGTTAGCGTGCTAGCCTCGTATACCCAAAGTCGCGGGTTTGGTCCCCAGGCAGTCCGATGATTTTATTTAAGCCATTTGGATACCAAATGGTATGAATGGTACCAATGGCATAAATAACGGTTATCGTCAAATTCTTATATGGCTAAGTTGCCGAAAAGACTGTGTGAATGTGAGTGCAAGGGCGGATCCAGAGGTGTTTCTCGGGGGGGGGGTAATTTTTTTTTTTTATTTATATACTCAAATTACAGGAGTTATCCCATTTAACATTTGAGAAGAACAATTAACATTGAAATTAGAAAGACAAAATTCAATAAAATTCTGAGAGGAGTTTATAAAATACAAAACATAAAATACTCGTACAAAACAAATAAAATACATTAGAGGACCAATCACAGGGAAACCAGTAGCCTTATAAAATCGTTTTTTCCAATTCCAACCACATCAATTTCCCTCCGATTGGCCTCGGCTACATTTCTGAAGATGGGAGATCTTTCCCTATATTGAGTCCGCGCAAACCCCTGATGGAGCAAATATTTGTGTCTCCTATCAAAGGTCTGCACAGAAAGTCCAATTCTCTCAAGCAACTTTGGACAGTCCAATCCATAATTAACAATGTTGTATATAAGTTTAATAATTTGGTGTGACTGGTCGCTCTTTGATAGGAGTAGGTGCTGAGGGAGTTCCTTCTCTAACTAGGACATCCTCCCTAGCATAGAAGAGGTTGGAACTAGGATTAGATAAAAAAATCGATTAATCGATTATTTTGGGGGAAATATTCGTTTGAAAAGATGGGATGAGACTCGTATGCTAAAAAAAAAAGTTCAAATGATTTTCACGAGAGGGAAAAAATGAAAATTTAACGATAAAAATTTTCGCAAGAGGGGAAAAAATGGAAATTTTACAAAAAGATTTTCTTATTAGAGGTCGTCCACATATTACTTAACGCCTTTTTGACGATTTTCTAGCCCCCTCCCATGTCACAGTCACATACCCCTACAAATATTATGTCACAACATAGAACTACCCCTCCCCGGCGGAATAAAATTTCTTATACAAAATACATATAATTTTACATTTTTATTTTTCAAAAAATTTTATAAATTCAACTTTGATTTGTTATGTCACTCTTAGAAAAAGCCCCGGGTCCAGGCGGCCATGTCACAATTAGTAACGTTTTGTCCAGACCCCCCCCCCCCCCGCCCCCAAAGCTAAAGAAAGGTCAATTGATTTTGGCGAGGGGGAAAATGCAAATTTTACCAGAGATAAATGGTATAAACGATTTTTTTTTCATAATCGATTATTAAAGTGGAACTTTTATTTGATGGTCTCAAATTTTTTCGCTCTCCTATCAGCATGTCGTATTACAAAGGCCGAGACGCTATCAAACCATGACGTCACAAGCCGTGACCACAAAAAATAGGAAATATTTAACAAGACATGTGAGTGTTTTTTATTGATGAGGCCAAACATCACATGGCCCCCGGGAATCGAACCCAGGATCTCCGCCTTTCCGGGGCATAGGCGTGCTATCCATTGCACCAGGCCCTCGGACCCTCGACCTGCACCAATAAAGCTCACTTCCCCTTATATGCAGTTAGTCGCGCAAGTTACTAACTCGTAACGAATAGGTAAATAACTTTAAAGAAAATTTTCCACTTTGAAAAATATTTAGCTAAAAATATGAAAGTTGAAATTTAATATATATGTCGAATTATAAAAAATAATTGTGAGATTTAATAATTCAATTTTTAAATTGATAAAATATAATTTTTAAAATAATTTAAAATGATTCAAATCTTCAATTACTAAATAAATATTGCTCTCAGTTTTTAACATGCGTCTATTGATTTCCCATTTTCCAATTATTAAGTTAAGATTAAAAACGCGATTTTAATACCCTTAATTGAATAATTTTCTGAAAGTTTTCAGTTAAACGCCTACGATCCGAAAAAAAAGTTTCACTTGCATCGTGGTTTCATAAAACCACACAATGATTTTTTTTCCCATAATCTAACACCCCTAATTATATGTAGCATTAGAAACATTCTTTTCTTTCTTCATTCACAAATACAATACACAAGACCAGGAGTAAATGTTGGATATTAGTCTTCCAGAGCGCGATTCGTCTTAAATCTTTAAAAAAAATAAAAAAATTAAGACAAATTAGGTGCAGTTTCTATTTTTATCTCTTACCACTTAAAAAAATATTCTCCCCGCTCTGACGTCACGAAATGGTTTCCAAAAATAAGGAGATCTGGGATTTTTTTTTCTTTTGGTCTGCACCCCGCCTCTTAAAATAATTTCCAACTTGATTATAATTTCTTTTTTTCTACAGTATTAAAGATCTTAGTTAGGAAAAAAGAAATTTCTATAAAATGACAAGCAAGTTATAAAGTTTGTTAGTTAATGCCTGTCAGGTTGTCTGCTAAATTAATGCATTGGTTTAAAAGTTTATTGGGGTGGAAAAAAAAATATATACACTGTAAAAAAAATTTCGATGATTTTACAATTTTTTTGTTGTAAGCAAATTTCCAAGACCAATAGATACTAAATTTACTATACAGTTGAATTATATTTTTACAAAACTCTTTGCAAAAATCGTTTACAAATGTCTGGTAATTTTACTAATATTTAGCAATTTTCGAGTCCAAATGTCTGGTAATTTTACCAATATTTAGCAATTTCGAGTCCAAATTTGGTAATTTTACTAATATTTAGCAATTTTACAATCCAAATGTTTGTAATTTTACTAATATTTAGAAAAAAGAAAAAAAATTTACGACTGGACCCATCATAGGTTATTGACCTTTAGGGGACGTCTCTACCTGAATGGAGTGAAATAAATATTTTTATTTAATGAAAAATTCCTCCAGGATTTGAACACTGACCTTTTTGGTAGAAGCCTTGCTGCCTAGTCCATTTGACCATCGAATCACCTGTTAACTAATGATCTATCTCTGCTATTTGGCATTCAAGTATGACCTCATCGTCAACTATTTTTACTAAATAATAAAATAAAAAATAAACTTAAAGTTATCATAATATTATTATTTTTTGTATTATTATAACTTAAATAAAACCTTATAGTTCCAAAAATGTCTTTATTAAGAAAGTTAAAAAGCAGTCGAAACAAAGTCGGCCATGTTGGCAGCCTTAAAAGGAAAATTACTATACCCTTGTATTGTAAAATTAGAAACCTTTTTGTAAAATTACAAACCCTTTTCTAAAATTACAAACCGTGTTCTAAAATTACAATGCCGTTGTATTGTAAAATTAGAAATCGTATGGTAAAATTACAATATTTACTCTAATTTTCCAAGAGAATTGTAATTTTAAAATGTTTTTTGGTTGTAAAAATTTTTTGAATGCATAGATTTGTAAATTTAGTATACAAATGTATGGTAGTTATCATTTACAAGGAAAATTTGTAAATTTACTATACTAAAACATTCTAAAATTAAAATTTTTTTTTTACAGTGTAGCCTAGCTACTTACCTTTGATGAAAATAATAATAAGAGAGAAAAAGAGTCTCTTAACTTTTTTTTTAAAAGGACACTTTGGAAATTTTTAAGAAGAAATTAAAAATATGTATTGTCATTCACACCACATTTTACTTTCTCTTACTTACAAGGGGAGTGCACGGCCTTCCCCTCACCGATTTAAACGAAATGTTAAGGTGCACGTCTTGGGGTGCTAATTTTGGGAGATTGCGGCCACAATTTTGAAGCTATCGACCTCAAATTATTTTTTAAATTAAAACTATTTAAAATATCTACAGCTTATAGAAGCCCTTTTTTTGATTTTCGAAAAAATAAATTTTTTTTTTAGATTAATCGCATTAAATAAAAGATATTTTTTAAAAATATGCTCTATATCTTATAGATAATTAAATTAGTAATCATTGTGTTAAAAAATAATTAATTTTTTATCCTTAATTAATTAGCTGGAATCTTTCTAATGAAATGGAATAAATCTCTTGTATCCCTATGGGAAAAACTAACGCCATCTCTTGCCGCCTCGAGTAACTCCGTACTGAATCGTCTTCTAACGGCATTTCGAGTCGCGCACCTTAAACAAAAACGACTGGAGGTAACAATAAATAGCCAATCACAATTGCTAATTGTATTATCTGTTGTATAATTTCCCATCCATTAATTTGATGCTTTTGAAAGTCTCATGAGTAACTATGAAGAAGCAACGATAGTGCAAATCATTCACTCAAAGAGAGAGAGACGTTAAAGGGCTTCGTATGCTTGCTACACGTGGAGTGGCTTCTTCTTGTCCTTAAAACGTAACAGTAGCCCTGACACACTTGGACTAATCAATGAAGAGAGGCAATCAGGCTGCTGCGTCTGTCTGCTCTTTGTAGGAATTCCCTTTAAAAAAAATAAAATACCTTCACAAATTGAAAGTTTTGTACTGTGCTGTCACACCAGTTTTTTTCGTATCGAAATATATTTAGTTTCCTATAGGTCCTTAGAGCATGTAAGCACCTATAGGTAAATAAACAGGGATCCCGATAGGAAATTCAAATATTAATAATAATAATAATTTAAACTCCTATGTGGGGTAGTGTTCTTGCACTAGGAAGACCAGGGATTCGCAATTTGTCTTATGGGACAAAAATTCATTTCAAATGACTTGTCTACCAAACATGTGAAAGTAACATCGTTATTTTTAAGCGCAGGATTTAGAAAATTGAAATTTTACTATTATTATAATAAGGGCCGACCGCTTCACCTAGGTGGAGTTTGTTAGCCCTGGCTTTTTTTTTTTTGTAGTGCAGAAACCCACCCCAGTTTTATTTTTATAGTAAAATATACGACATTTCAGCATTTTATTGTTACATATAGGTCCTATTCGTTATTTTTCTTTAGATTCTACTTCTTTTAGTAAATCTAGGATATATGGCAAGGTGTTGAATATTCTCCTAACTTCAGCTAACGCATTGCACATGTCTTGTTAATAAAACTTGTCTTCAAATTGAATGCAAATTGATATAATATTGATATTAAATATTTATATAAATATCTTCAGTTGATATTACTTCTTGTCAGGTGAAAATAAAAGATATATTTCTTTTTTAAATTATCTTTATTTGAGGCACACAGCTGGCAATTTGTCAAAATAGTTGTGAAGATTGGAACAATTGACAAATTGTTATGTGAACTAATAAATCTTGTTTATTTTTTGAAAATTTTTAAATTTTAGCAAAAAAAAATTAAATTCTTATATTTAAATGTATATTAATAATATTTATTTAAATTATGGGTGATAATATCAATTTTTATTTTTAATAATTTTTATAAGATGCCTTAATGGAGTTGCAAACTTCACAAACAGAACATGATTTGTTCCCCCGGAAGAGGGTTTCTGCATTACAAAAAAAAGCCATTTAGCCCGGGGCTAACAAACTCCACCCAGGATGAAGCAACCGGCCCTAAGAGTGATAACAGAAACAAAATTTTAAGGTTAATGGCGACTTGAAATATGTATTGTGAATTGTGATGACGTCATCATATCGAGAGAGAGAGAGAGAGAACCTTTTGATTTTGATTTTTTTCAAGTGGTTGCGTTGAGGGTTTCAATTCCCGTCCCCCTCTTCCCATTGAAAAACACTCTATGATTTGGTCAAAATGGAATTGAGTTATCTGTTGCCAAAAGAAGAGGAGGGCTTTTGACATGAAGATGTCAAATCATGACAATTCAAGTGGATTTCGGGTACAAAATAAAAAAAAAAAAGATGTGGTCCAGAAATCATATATATAACAAGGTTGGAGAAGGAAAGAAAAAGAGATAGCTAAGAAAGTATGTTTTAATTAATCTAATATTATACTACACTGCTAAAAATTTTCAAGGGATATTCATAAACAAGTATATGAAGTCTGTTACACAAACTGTTTATGAATTTTACATTCGGATATATGAAAAAGTTAAATCCACCAATATTCATACACCAGTTAAAGAAATCGTCCCCTCGAGCTCTTTTTTCATCCCTTCACATGTACGACGCCTTTTTTTTTATAAATGGTTTATTTGCTTTAAAAAAGTGATACATGCAGGGAAAATTTTTTGGCCGTTTCTTCCGACTCTCAAAATTTGAACACTATTGTCATTTATTTTTTATTTTCTCTTACCTCTGTATATATGTTAATATATATAGAGAGAGAAAGTATTGGATTCATGTCAAAAATTCGATGTCGAGATTTTGATGAATCTTCACGTTTTGAGCTCCCCTGAATCCAAAAAAGTGGTTTTCGCGACATGGTCTGTCTGTGGGGGTGGTGTGTGGGTGGGTGGGTGGGTGTGTGTTTAATTTTAAGCATGAAGGAATTGAGCTACGAGGTTGAAATATTATATTTAAGTTAAACACCCCCCAGTACCGTGAGAGTAAGCTTTTAATCAAAATCGGCCAAAGTACTAGTACTTTACTGATGTACTTTTTCATTTTTTTTCGATTTTCTCAAAATTTGCTCCAGCGATTTTTTTTAAATTCAAAAATCAATTATTTTTTTAGATGCTCTTTAAAATGTATATTCTCATTTTGCGATTGAAATCTTCCTGAAGACCACTTTACTCTTGTATTTCATAGGAAAGATAGGAGAAATGGTTGCCATAGTAACAAAATAAAATATTTTCAACCCTCAACCATTGGAGGGGGGGGGAAAAAAAAAAAAAACAAAGCAAAACCTATAAATATTTTCCCATACTTATAAATTTTACATCTGAATTCATATGTTCCGTACGGTCGAGAACTAAATATATGTCGGCACAAAAAATCTGGTGTGATAAGCACGGTACACGACTTTCGATTACCGAAGGTAAGAGAAAGTTGTGTGCTATGCACCAGTCTACCAGATTTTTATTTTTCCTCTTTTTGTGTTTTTCCTTTTTTATTTATCTTGAATAGGAGAAAAGGCTTGTATTTTGATGATCTATTATTTAGATTTTTTGCCTTTGTTTTGATGATATTTTGGATTTGATTTGATTTTCTATTTTGCTTTTTGTATTGAATTTTGTTTTGTTCCCTATTTTGTTTTTTCTATTATTTATTTTTGAGTTCGTTTTGATTTTTGTATCAATCATTTTGATTGTTGCTGTGTTGTGGTGCTATTGTATTTTGATTTTTGCTTTTTGTTTGGATGCTGTATTATTTTTACTTATTTATTTATTTATTTTTTTTTTTATTTTTTTGTGCTCTTTCTGCTCTCATTGCATTACTCATATCATCCGTCCACATAATTATATTAATTTTAAAATGTTAAAAAAAACAATAACAATAATAATGTTAACAAAAAATAGGGGCTGGATGGCTTCTGCAGCAGCCGATAATAAATTAAAAAAAAAAAAATAGGTAACGGCTATGAAAACCTCTCATCTGCAATTTGTCTTTTTCTTCTAACACTAAAAATAAAATCTTAACCAATATTTCTAACAACATAGATAACAGCAATACAATAACAAAAAATAACAACAAAACCAAAAATAACAGCATTTAGAAGAAAAGAAGAAAGATAATTACAAATAAAGCGAAAAGTAAAAAAAAATTTTTTTTTTTTTTTTTAAAATAATTTATAATACAATTTTACTAATGAAGACGTAATATAATAGATATAATAGCCGTAGAAAGGTCGTAATGCATATGTAAATAATGGCCAACTTCGTAATATAATTTTACTAAATCTACCAATATTTTTCTTTGCTTTTCTTTTCTTTCCTATCTTTATCCGAGATTGACATTTCGAACCTCCATCCCCTGTTTGGGTCAGACCTCTTCATGAAAGCTTCATAGACATTTTTTGGTCGTTTTTTTCTGTATATGTGATACATTATTGAAATGTTGTCCTCAACGGATGATAACAATGTACCCAGCCTTGGGAAACAAAAAAACCAAGGTTGGCCCAAGCCTTGGCTAGGCAAGCCTAACTTGACTTCCCATGACTCGGTTTGGAATTATTGAACTAATGGGCCAAGCTTCTTCCATTCGTTTTCCCAAGGCCTAAATTAGCAATATAATACCATTGGGCCAAGCCCCGGGCCAGGCTTGGTCCATTGGTGACTTCACAAGCATCGGTTTGAAATTATTGAACCATTAGGCCAAGCCTCTGGCCAAGCTTCTTCCATTCGTCTTCCCAAGGCTCGGTTTAATAATATAATACCATTGAGCCAAGCCTCGGACCAGAATTGGCCTAATGGTCACTACCCAAGGCTTGGCAAATGACAACTGACCCAAGGTTAGGCCAATTGTCAGCATTGGCAATTCCTACCTGGGATGTATCCCGTTTTTAGGGTTTTTTCAAAATATAGATTGTTGGGATATAGTGAACCGAAAAATAGGCTATTCTCCTTGAATTTGGATCTGTTTTTTGCCGCTTCATTATAAATTCTTTTATTGCTTATATAGTGGCAGAAGTTCGAGTCCACCGATCGGTACATGTACGGCGCCTTTACCATCTCGACTACTTACTTTGATAAGAATTTAATACATTTTAAGCTATTTATGTATGATTCTTATTTTTTTTTTTTACTTATTAAACTAGTTTATGAATTTGATTTCACAAACTGGGTATATTAAATTTTAAGCACTAAAGTATATGAATAACGATTGAAAATTTATATTTTTTTTTTACAGTTAGTAACGCCGCTGCGTTATTACAAATTACAAGGGAAAGAGAAGGCGTTATGAGATTGCCTCTTTCTTTTATTTGTAAAATAATTAGAATAATTTTTGTTAACTCCCTTTAAAAGGCTGCAAGTCTCTCCTTAGGGTTGATCCATTTAATTATTGTTATAATGTCATTAGTGTTACGGGATGGATATTGCCTCTGGCAGGGTCTTCTCTATCCAATCCAGAGATTACTCGAGTGATTCTATTTCAAATTAGCATTAGAATCTAATTTTTAAAGGGTCATTTAAAATTGACCACTTTACTGCGTTATTTCCATTCTATTCTCTCTCTGTCTCTCTTCTTTTATAAGCATAAAAAAACTCTAAAATCGAAGAGGATTTCACAAAGTAATGATTATTTAAATAAAATTTAGTAAAATTTTCAAAATTTGGCTTGTAAAAAAATGAATCATTGATAGCTTTTTTTCAAGGTGTATAAAAAGATATCGGAGATGCGAATTTCCTTGGAATGAGGAATGAAATGCCCCATATAAATTTATAATATAGATATATAGCATAAATATGGATAGAAATAACGATTATATTAAATTGATAAGAGTGTAGAAAAAAATTATTTGGAAATTAATTTTATAGTGAATAAAATGTTCCTTGCCCGGGAGCCGTGGCTCAGTGAGAAGACATTAGCTTCTCGCACCGGAGTCCCGGGTTCGCTTCCCATCCCAAGCGAGGAAAATTTATTTCATTTGATTTGACTACAAATCATTTGAAATAAATAGGGATGGGGTCTAAATGGCCTTAGATGCCGAGAAGGACCTTAAAAAAAAAAAAAAAAAAAAAAATGTTCCTTGGTGCCATCTATCAAGAGAAAATATATATACTAACAGTGTTATTGTTTACTAAATAGTAAAAATTATAATATTATAATTTGAAATTTTTATTGGGATCTCCGTTTATTTGCTTTCTTTTATTTGCGAAGAGACACGCCTCAAATCCAACTTGCCTCTGGCCGAAGCCATCTACCGGCACCCCTTGAAGTTACATAATTTCCTATGTCTAACTGCTTCACCTGTGTTCCTTTCTAGTTAGTGAACTAATCCTTATTTCTGGTTCCACTATGTTCCTTTTATCCATCCTCTTATATGTAAAGGAGGATGTCCTAGTTTGAGGAGGGACTCCCTCAACACCGATCACTGAGAGGGAACCTTCTTTACGTCGCTTCCACAGGACGGGATGTCACAGAAAGTCCCTCTCCTCGTAGAGTTGCATGGGGGCTATTGTAGCGAGGTCCTATATTCCAATCCAGTGCCTGCTTTAGGATTCGTTTACTGGTACATTAAATAAATATTTTTATTTAATGAAAAAATCCCGCACACCCAGGATGTAAACAAGGATCTCCTTTATAGAGGGCAACATCCTAACCCGCTACTATATATCGATCATTTTCTACCGGTCGAATAAGTTTGCTAGTTGACTAGATGTGAAACAACCGGCTGGCTCTAAGTTAATTATTTTTTAGATTTTTTTTTTTGTTATAATTTAAGGTGTAATTCAGCCTGAATTTAGACCCTAGTCATTATTCCCTTCTTTAATCAAAAAAGATTTGTTTTCAATTCTTTAATACTAAAGACTTCCTTTAAATATAAATCTCTCTTTTTTTATTTACTTTTAACGTTCTTAATTGAATACTCTTTTTAATATAAGGCAAAAAGAGAAAAAAATTATATGTTAAACATCAATCTTATTTATTCCGGTTTGATAAAAAAAAAGTGGAGTGAGAGAGAGGGTAGGAGGAGGAGAGGATAAATATTCATCCTCAGCGTTGGGTGGCTTGTAAATGGATATTCTTAATAATAAAAAAGAAAATATATATAGAGACTAGACGCAAAGCCCCGCCTTCGGCGGGGCTTTACGTCTAGCCAGGGGCTGCGCCCCCTGGACCCCCTTGCTCGCCTTCATTGAAAATTGTGGATTTCTATAAAACATATACATATATACATACCGGTACATACTGTACATTTTCCCTTTTCATTTTTATATATAGAGTTTATTTTAACGGTTAATTATTTATGAACTTAAGATTTTTTGTGAATCATATCCTTTCCGGGACTCTCCCGATACACAAACAAAAAATTTACGCCGATATTTTAGAATTCAAAATGTAAATAAATAAAAAATCGTAAACATGGGTAAATATTTATATTTTGTTACCATGGCAACCCTTTCTCCTAATTTTTATTTTTTTCTTATTTTAACGGTTAATTACTCATTAACTTATTGTTATTTGTGAATTAAAACCTGTCCGGGATTCTCACAAACATACACAGAAAATTTCATCATAATTGGTTCAGTCGTTTAGGAGGAGTTCAGTCACATACACACGTACAGAAGAATTATATATATAAAAATAAAAAAATAAATAAAAGAGACAATATTAAAACACTCTGACATTGTCAAACAAAATCAACATATAAAACATTGTGTGGTTTTATGAAACCACGATGCAAGTGAAACTTTTTTCGGATCGTAGGCGTTTAACTGAAAATTTTCAGAAAATTATTCAAATAAGGGTATTAAAATCGCGTTTTTAATCTTAACTTAATAATTGGAAAATGGGAATGATAATGGGAAATCAATTGGCGTATGTTAAAAACTGAGAACAATATTTATTTAGTAATTGAAGATTTGACTCATTTTAAAAATTATATTTTATCAATTTAAAAATTGAAAAATTAAATCTCACAATTATTTTTTTATAATTCGTCATATATATTAAATTTCAAATTTTCTATTTTTGTCGTTACAGCTTGTGACGTCATGGCTTGTAGCCTCCCGGCCTTTGACGTCACGGCTTGTAACGCGACATGCTGATAGAGAAACGTAAAAATTTGTGTCGATCAAAATAAAGTTTCACTTTAAAAAAAAAAAAAAAATGTAGACCGATATAACCAACATTTAAATAAAAATAAAATTTGGTGTACAAAGGTTGGCCAGAAACTAGTAAATCAAACAATTTTCAGTTCACAGTTTTTGATTGGTCCACGTCATGAAGCTCCTCCTTGCTTGTTGGTATTTTTCTATTTATCAGCGATGTTGACTGCATATAACCTAGTTCACATTCATTTTGTTTTATTTGCAAATTGTATAGTTTCTGACTAAACTACTTTTTGGTATTTACACTGCTTTATTAATAATATCGCGTATATAAATATTTATAAATGGTTTGTTCCGAAAGATCTTTTACAAAAGAAGGAGCTGTTGGAATGGAAAAAATGTTAACTAATCGGGTTTGACCCCCCCCCCTGGTTACTATTAATATATTCCAATCCAGTGCTTGCTTTAAGATTTGTTTACATTCATAGAATACATTAATGCAAAGAATACATAAATATTTCCTATTTATTTATTTATTTATAATATATTTATGGCATATCACCACTACGGGCTTTTATGCCTACATTTTTTTCATATAATCACTTACAAAAAAAAAAAAAAAAATCTAGATTCTATCAAACATTTGAATGTCTTTTAGATATAAAATTAATTTGTGTAGATCTTCATTTAGAGCTCTGGCAAAGTTTTGATGTAAACCCACAGATCTTTTTGCATCTTCAAATTTACCACATTCCACAATTATATGCTTTGCGGTCACCACTACTTGACACTCTTCACAGACAGGCGGATCCTCCCTTGTGAATAAGTGGCAATGAGTGAAACAGGCCTATCCGCAGTCTCGCTATTACGACTTGATTCTTCCTATTAGTTGAGTAGTCAACTTTGACGTTCAGCTCCGGCATCACTTCCTTCAACTTCGAATTACTGCTGGTATTTCCTATTTAGAAATCGTACCATTAAGAATTAATAACCTAAAAAACCGGAAGTGCTAGGGACGAATTAGATTCCTATATCTAACTCCCCCTCCTGCTTTCGTTTTTAGCTAGTGAGCTAATCCTTATTTCTGCTTCCTTTTATCCAACCTCTTCTATACAGTACTATGGAGGATGTCCTAGATTGAGGAGGGACTCCCTCTGCACCGGCGTGTAAGCCTATTCCTTTCGAAGAATCCATCACTGAGACGGAGCCTTCTTTACGTCCCTTCTACAGGACGGGATATTGCATCAACTCCCTCTCCTCGTAGAATTGCCTGGGGACTATTTTTTTTTTAGCAAAAAAAACACTCACACTTTTCCCACTCACTCTCACATTCACACACACATTCACATAGTCTTTTCGGCAACTTAGGCCATTTAAGACTTTTACGATATCCGTTATTTAATAATATATATTTATTTGGGGTCCAGGCATCTTATTTAAGCCATTTGGTATCCAAATGGCTTAAATAAAATCATCGGACTGCTGGGGTCCGAACCCGCGACGTTTGGTATACGAGGTTAGCACGCTAACCTCTACGCCAAACCCCGAGGGCCCTGGGGACTATTGTCTTTGATATTCCAATCCAGTGCCTGCTTGAGGATTTGTTTACATTAAATAAATATTTTTATTTAATGAAAAATCCCGCACGCCCAGGGTTTGAACACGGATCTTCTTTGTAGAAGTCGACACCCTAGCTCACTACACCATCGAGCCCCTCTCTTACCCTATATGTAATATAATTTGTATTATAGAGCTTAAATATAATCATGGCGTGGGTCCCATGGGAGGGGAAGGGGTTTGAACCCCAAACCCCCCCCCCCCCCCCCCCGTGTAAACAGACATAATACCAGTAATTGAAATTTGCCTGCACATTGGCGCTGATTTAGTTCGCCTATAAAAAAATTATCTCTTGAGAAGAGACCGTCTCCCCCCCCCCCCTTGATCTACCAATATCCCTCCCCTTTCTCTCTACAATATTTTTAACATATTATTCATGAGATTCATGTTTGGATTTCTCTTTACTCTCTTTCTCTTTCTATTCACACACTGTTTGTTCAGATTTATTAAAAAATAATATTGGACCACCACCACCACGCAGCAACCATCAACGCGTTGTTGAAAGATTCACTCGTTTTTTTATTTATTTTCAAAAAAATAAGCTCTTATTATTTTTTTATCCCCTCTTTCTCATACCAGAGAAAAAAAAAATTAGAACATCGAATATCAATTGATGCAATCGTTAAAATCAACTTTATAGATATAGATTAGCTGCTGCTGCTACTTTATATGAGAAAGAAAAAAAGAGAGAAAGCTCTTAAGAGGGTCTTAAAATTTTCACAATCTTTTATTTTTAATTTTATTAGATAATAAAATGGGAGGTCATCATTCATCTAATATGTATGAGACTTTCAATTGTTATTGCAACTTAAAATGCACAATGAAGTTGAAATAATAATGTGGGGGTGGGGATTGATTATTATTATCGAGATTCCTAGTTGATTTACCAGAGGTGCTTTCGTGCACGAAGACACACACCCCAAACCCAAACGGCCTCTACCGGCACCCAGTGAAGTTACATTATTTCCTATTTCTAACTCCTCATCCTGTGTTAATTTCTAGCTATTCCTTATTTTTGATTCAACCCGGCTCCTTATATCCAGCCTCTTTTATGCTAGGGAGGGTGTCGTAGTTTGAGGAGGGACTCCCTCAGCACCGACTCCTTTGGACAAGGCATCACTGAGAGGGAACCTTCTTTACGTGCTTTCCACAGGACGGGATGTCACAGCAACTCTCTCTCCTCGTAGAGTTGCCTATGTTGATTGATTTCCAATATTCCATAATATTTTTACTTGATTTTTACATAATGTAAAAGAGTGCAAAATTTCATTTCAACGGAAAATTAATTAGTCATATAGAGCTCAAACAGACGAACGAACGGACTAACGGACAACACCCTGAAATTATATGAATAGACTAGTCGCAAAGCCCGCCTTTGGCAGGCTTTCCGCCTACCTGGGGGACTGCGTCCCCTTGCTCGCCTTAATTAAGAAATTTGATTACTACGTTACTCCCTGAATCTTGAACTATATGTGTACTTAATTCGATAATTAAATCTCTCAAGTTAAAAATAATAAACATTTATTATATAATTACATTTTCTTTATTTTTTTCCTTTTGGGGTCCTTAGCTGGTGTAACGGGCTAGGGTGTCGGTTTCCTCAAAGAAGATCCCTGTTCAAATCCCAGGTGTGCGGGATTTTTTCTTTAAATAAAAATATTTATTTAATATAAACATATCCTCAACGAGCACTTGATTAGAATATTGGATCTCACCACAATAGCCCCCAGGCAACTCTACGAGGAGAGGGAGTTGCTGTGACATTCCGCCCTATGGAAGGGACGTAAAGAAAGTTCCCTCTCAGTGATGCCTTCTTCGAAAGGAGTCGGTGCTTAGGATTTCCTTCCCCAAACTAGGACATCTCCCCTAGCATAGAAGAGGTTAGATAAAAGGAACCGGAAATAAGGATTAGTTCACTAGCTAGAATCGAAAGCAGGAGGAGGAGTTAGGGATAGGAAATAATGCAACTTCACTGTATGCCGGTAGAACATCATTAAAGTATTAGTACTCTTTGGCCGATTTTGTTCCTAAGCCTCGTGTCACGTGCAATCGGGTGACTTACTTAAATATAAAATTCCAATCTCCTAGCTCTTTTCGTTCTTGAGATATTTTGTTCATAAACACACAGGACATACACACACAGAGACACACCATGTTGCGTAAACTACTTTTTTAAATTCAAAACGTGTATATCCATCAAAATTTCGACAATACTTTTTCTCTCTATTTATTAATATATATAGGTAAGAGAAAGTAAAAAATTACAAATGTCTTTTAAAACAAAAGATGATTCAGGGTGTGTCAAGTATTAGATTAAATTGAAGAAAGAACAAAAGGTGAAAACAATTTCGTCTTTTAATCTGTTTATTTGTGTGTACGATTTAAGAATTTAAATTTAATTATTTCTTTGTGTGTGTGTGTGTGTGTGTTGACTTTGATGAGTGGAGGAGAGAGAGAGATAAATTCATCATCAAACTATCTATTATTAATAGAAAATTCTCACTCTCTCTTTGGTCCTCCATCATCTTCCAAAGAGAGAAGTTTAAATCTGAAGTGAAATCAATCGATCATTTAAGAGATGATACGAGATGAAAGATTCAATTAACCATGTAGAGTGAGAGAGGGAGTTCTTCTTCCCAGGGGCCCAGGGTGAAGATTGTTTAATTTAATCAAAAGGGTACAGAGCGAGTCTTTGAGAAGAAGAATATCAAATTAAATTTGACTTTTACCTATAATATTAGGATTGTTGTAAAAACTGGGGAGGAAATTTACCCACCCAACTATATGTCGTGTGTAATAAAAATATTTATTTAATGTAACCAAATCCTCAAGCAGGCACTGGATTGGAATATTGGATCTCACCACAATAGCCACCTGGCAACTCTACGGGGAGAGGGAGTTGCTGTGACATCCCATCCTGTGGAGGGTTCCCTCTCAGTGATGCAGGGAACATGTTATGCACGAAGGAACCAAGCGCCATTAATCTAAATCTGAAATAAAGGGCATTTCATTTGCGCAATTGTAAACAAAATCAATGACAATGATTTTTTCTTGTTTTATACAAAAAAAGTGCACAGTCTAATTGGGCCCTGTTATGCAATGGTGTGTCAAAGACTAAAAAATTCAAAATTGAGTTAAGCACGGAATATTGTTTCAAATGCTATAATTAATAGAATTTTTAATGAAATATGTCCTAAAAAAAATTTATATTTAATGTTACTTGTACAATTGACAACAAAAATTATATATAATCCAATGAAAACAAAAAACTTTAATGTTGATTTTCTCAAAACTCGATGTTTGGTCTTTGACACTCCATTGCATAACAGGGTCCAATTATGATGAGATTTAAATAAAGAGGTAGATCTTTTTTTTCTCACAAGATGGCGGTCTTATCTCAATTTCCATCATAATAGCGCTTGGTTCCTTTATACATCGTCCAATTCTGCGTTAAATATTTTATTTGTGATTTTTTTTTTTGCTACTCGATTATTTATTGGTATTAGAGTGTCTTCAATGAGAGTGTTTGACATACTGCGATGGCCGGCATATTTGTTCCAATGTTATATAGATAGTATACAAGAATACTATGAAAATTTTATTTTACTTACATATAATTTGAAATTAATATATTTATAAGAGAAATTAATAAAATAAAATTTTTATCCTATTTGTTCGAAATATAATAGAGCATTGCCCGCCACCTGGTGTCCCTTTTAAAAACTGAAGGCTCCACCTTTTTTAAATCGCCGAAAAGGCAAATTAATAGTTAGTTCCAATTCTATCATCGCCAAGGTACAGCGCAGCGGTCAACGTGCAGACTTCCACTACATCGGCAATTAAGGTAAGGAGCCTTCAAATTCCAACACTATTCTTGGGTACTACCCATATAACATTAGAACAAATATGGCGGCCATCGCCGTATGTCAAACTCTCATTGAAGGCACTCTAATTATAATGTAAACTTTGCTATCGGTCGGATAAGTTTACTAGTTGACTAGATGTGAAGTACCCGGTCCTTAGTGTTATTAAATTAATTCTGCTAAACTGTGGTTTATTTGTTTAAACTGCAACGTTTCGGCCTCTCACTCTGTCTTCATTTATTGATAGCATCTGAATTTATATCTTAAGACCATTAGCAACATTTTGGCTTATTTACAGCGCTGAAAAACCTCCGATTATCTATTTATATAATTCGCTAATGTCCGTCTGTCTGTCACGCTCTATTTAGACAACTTCCCGTTGGAATTTTGAAACGAAATTTTTTATGAATAAAGAGGACCTTCCAGGTATTACAGGAAAATTATTTTCATCCCGAAATTCCTATAATTCACACTTTTTTCTCATTCTCACTCACACTCACACACACATCCACACAGTCTTTTCGGCAACTCTGGCCATTTAAGACTTTATACGCCAATTGGATACCAGATGGCTTAAATAAGAATGCCTGGACCCTATATATGTATATTTATTCAATAACGGTTATCGTAAATGTCTTATATGGCCTGAGTTGCCGAAAAGACAGTGTGAATGTGTGTGTGAGTGTGAGTGTGAATGAGAAAAAAGTGTGAATGCTTTTTGCAAAAAAAAAAAAAAAAAGACTTTATACGATAACCGTTGTAATTTATATATGTATTTGGGGTTCAGGCATTTCTATTTAAGCCATCTGGTATCCAAATGGCTTAAATAAAATCTTCGGACTAACCTTAAGAGTTATTAATTCCTAAAGTTACGATTTCTCCCATAGGAAATGTATAGAGAAATATTTAAGTATTCTTTGCATTGATGTATTCTGTGAATGTAAACAAATCCTCAAGCAGGCACTGCATTGGAATAGTAGTACTAATGATAATTTTTTTTTCATAATTAAGAAAAGGCGACAGCCCTCGGGGCATGGCGTAGAGGTTAGCGTGCTAACCTCATATACCAAACGTCGCGGGTTCGGACCCCAGGCAGTCCGATGATTTTATTTAAGCCAATTGGATACCAAATGGCTTAAATAAGAATGCCTGGACCCCATATGTGTATAATTATTAATAACGGATATCGTAAAAAGTCTTATATGGCCTGAGTTGCCGAAAAGACTGTATGAATGTGTGTGTGAGTGTGAGTGTGAGTGTGAATGAGAAAAAAGTGTGAATGTTTTTTTAAAAAAAAAAAAAAAAAAAAAGAAAAGGCGACGGTCCGTCACAGGAGGGGGGGGAGGGGCAAAGCCCGCCCAAGGTGGACGTCGCGGCTAGTTACTTAAGTGCTCTCAAAGATTGCAGATCCTGGGTTCGATTGATTTTTATTTTTGATTTTCATTCCCACTTAACTCTCTCTCTCTCTTTTGTTATGCATTTTACGCAGCAAACTTTGTTTTATCTTAATTCTGAATTTGAAAAATGATTCTTTTTTGTTTCTTTCTTTTAAAGAAAAATATCAGAATTAGGTCAAGAGTAAAAAAACAAAAATCCTTTTTTTTTTTTGTGAAATGGAATTCAAGCAGAAACAAAAAAAAAAAAAAAAGGAGGAGGCGCTCATTGATATTTCATAAAGCCCCCTTTTTTTTTTGGTCACTCACCAGGAGTCAGCATTCTCTCATTAAAAGATAAAAAAAAAAAAAGGTGGAGAAGTGCGATGAAAGATGACTTGTCTTCTACAATCTATTTTAATATTTAATTTGGAATCTTAAAATGAAAACCCAGAAAGAATAATTTTTGAGAATCTCATTTATAATTGAAGAGTGGGGTGGAGGGGTTAAGAAGTCTCTCTTCTCAGACCGCATTATGTTTAGATAAATAATGCATATTTTCTTTTCACTGATATGTGGGGCACATGGCCTTTCAAAACCTCTGGTATAAAGGACCGCAAACAGCCACGCTATATTTTTTTTATATCTAGATTATTATTTGAAATTCCTAACGGGATCCCCGTTTATTTACCCGAGGGGCTCAGTGCACGATGACACACACTTAACCCGCCTCCGGCCTTATCCATCTACCGGTACCCCGTGAAGTTACATTATTTCCTATCTCTAACTCCTCCTTCTGCGTTCGTTTCTAGCTAATGAGCTATTCCTTATTTCTGGTTCCTTTTATCCAACCTCTTCTATGCTAGGGAGGATGTCCTAGTTGAGGAGGAACTCTCTCCCCACCAAGAATGCATCATTGCATCAATAATAGACAAATGGTTATCATGGGAATTATTTCTCCTATTGAGTAAAGTCTGCTTAAAACAATTGCGAAATGAGAATAGGTTAAAGAGTATCTAAAAAATAATTGATTTTATGAATTTTAATCAAAATTGTTAAATCGAAAAAGATCTGTGGCTGTAGGCTTAATGATGATGGAGTCATGAAAAAAACAAGACGAATGCAGCCAAATATTATTTTATTTTAAATCTCGCCCTCACGGCTGACGTTTCGGCCTTTCCTCCTTTTGATCATTTCTCTACGCTTTGCTGTGAGCGGACCACATGCTGAATGTTGTCGCTGTTGTTGAAAGTTTCTACACATTTTGATTATTGCCAGCCGGGTATGTTATCTAAGATATTGTTAATTGTGATTGCATTGGAGGTGTGTTTAATGCTAATTTTAATGTATGCTTTTCTTATTGTAAATGTATGCAGCTCTGAAGATGGCCTAGACCTCGGGCCGAAACGTCAGCCGTGAGGGCGAGATTTAAAATAAAATAATATTTGGCTGCATTCTTCTTGTTTTTTTCATGACTCCATCAAAATTGTTAAAGCTAATTTTGGAAAAATAAAAAATAAACTTCAGAAGTACATTAGTAAAAATACTTTTGACTGATTTTAATGTGTAGCATGCCAGGCATGGGCGTAGCCAGAGAGCGGCAGGGGGCCATTGCCCCCCCCCCTGACTTGCCCTGAAAATTACACGAACAAAATCGGCCAAAAAATATTACTTTTTAAGTTATTTTTCGATTTTCTCAAAATTCGCTCTAACGATTTTGATTAAAATTCAAAAATCAATTATTTTTTAGATAGATACACTTTAAAATGTTTAATCTCATTTTTCCATTGAAATTTTAAGAAGACCACTTTACTCTTGTACTGTACTCCATAGAAAAGATAGGAAAAATGGTTGCCTTGGTAACAAAATTCATTTCTAGCTAGTGAACTAATCCTTATTTCTGCTTCCAACCGGCTCCTTATATCCAGCCTCTTCTATGCTAGGGAGGATGTCCTAGTTTGAGGAGGGACTCCCTCAGCACCGAGTCCTTTTGAAGAATGCACTATCACTGAGAGGGGACCTTCCACAGGACGGGATGTCACAGCAACTCTCTCTCCTCGTAGAGTTGCCTTGGGGCTATTGTGGTCTTGAATTCTAATATATCAGTGGAAACTAAATATATCTCGACCACAAAAAAATCTGGTGTGAAAAGCTCAGAACACATCTTTCGATTACCAAATGTAAGAGAAAGTTATGTGCTGTGCGACCATTCACACCAGATTTTTTTGAATTATGACAATTTTGCAGCAAATGACCGATATGTATAAATTATTTATTGATCAAAAAACAAAAAAAAGGCGGATATATGAGCTTAAAGAAACTTTTTAACTCCATTATCCATGCCTATTATAAAAACACACACCCTGTCTGTATTTCGTTAAAGATAACAATTTTCATTCCCTTTAATCCACTTGAACTCTGTTAAGGAAAGTCTCGTGATATTTGACCTCTTGTGACCTAGAATTGAAATATTCATTGATTTAAGGGGGTATTCAAAGATAAGTTCTTTAAAAAAGATTAACATTTTTATGATTAACAAAAAAAAAATGTCCCTTGAGGATTCACCTGTCTGTCTGTCTGAAACATTAATCCAAGATTGCGTTTTTTTTATTTCTCTCTCTCTCTCTTATAAAATAAATAATATTAATAAAATAAGTTTTAAAGATATTGTACCATTTAAAATTGAAAAATAAAATGAATGACGTCAAAATTAATTTCCGTATTATATAATTTTTTTTTTCTTTTTATTTGAGAACCTAATAATATGACATGAGATGTAATTTCCTTCTTATTAGATGGCTCGGCTCTATTAAAATCAGTCAATGCCCCAGGGGCGTAATCAGAGGGACTTCTACCTCCTGGGGGCGTAGCAGGTCTAAATACACTGTGCGTCTAAAATAGTGCAACACTTTTGATAATTTTTGTTCTTAATGACACTGTAATTTTATTAAACATTTAATATGTAATATTTTATACGTATATAAGTAAATTTAACACAAATCCATATCATTTTAATAAATAAATAATTACAATTTTAATAAAACAAGGACAAAAATGTCGATTTTCCATTTGTGGGACAAATCGATATAATTTCGATTTGTTTAAATATAGATGCGAGGAGAAGATAAAAACAAATTTAATCTGTCGACGTTTCGAGCGCCTATCGAGCTCTTCCTCGGGATAATCTAAATGTCAAATGTTAGAGATGGTAGTGGCTAGATAGCGTTTTTTTTTTTATAAAAAAACATTCACACTCACACACACATTCACAGTCTTTTCGGCAAATTTCATAATAAATCCATTTTATATCACAAATCCGAAGAAAAATTACAAAAAAAAAATGCTCGAACGAGATTCAAAATCTTAAAACAAAAAGGTCAAATGAGATTCGTATAGCCTACTAAAAAAAAAAAAGCTCGAACGAAAAACCCACCTTCCCCCCCCCAGCTCTCAACGCTCCTGAGTTAACTGAAATGGAAAGATTGTTTTAAAATTTTAGAAATTTGGCATTAATAAAAAAAATTTCGACATTTTTGTCTTTGTAAAATTTTAGGAAGTTGCAAGAGACAGTTGACTAACATATGTTGGAAGTTTACTTCTTTTTGAACTTGATCTTCTAGCAAGTATTATAAAAAAATTAAAATATTTTTTTTACTTTCAGGATTTTTATAAATAAATGACTGGTGCGCACAATAAACTACCAGTTTCGGTCTACCAAGAGACCATCATCAGATTTACAACAATAATTTATAACATGAGTTATTTTGTAATAACTCAAATTATTTTTTTACAAGAAAATTTTTTATATATTTACATATAAATTTTTACAATGGTAGAAAAAATTAATTAAATAAAGTAGAAACATGATCATAATCTATCTCTATGTGTATGTATATTTAAAAGAATTGTTGGTTATACAATTGTATTCATTTATGTTTCTACTTTATTTAAATTTTTCTACCATTATAAGAATATATATATAAAATTTTCTTGTAAAACAATTATTTGACTTGTAAGGGGCTATCCATAAATTACGTCACACGAATTTCAAGACTTTTTAACCCCTCCCCAGTTCTTGTCACAGGTTGTTACATTTTTAAAAATCCCTCCCCCCTGATGTGACGTCACACATTTTCCAATTTTATCAATCATAGACACCTAATTATGCTAATTAAAAATACAAAAATTAATCATCTTGTGTCCATCGACTTTGGACCCCCAAAATACAGATTGCGTTCGTAAATATTAAAAATTTTTTGTTCACCTATAAATTTCGCGTTGGGGCATCTCGAATTTTGAAATGTGACGTCACAAGGTTTTTCACCCCACTGCCCCTTGTCACATAATGTCACATTCTGGTGATACCCTCCCCCCTTTTAGGTGTGACGTAATTAATGGATGGCCCCTAATAACTCATGTTATAAATTATTGTTGCAAATCTGATGATGTTCTCTTGGTAGACCAAAACTGGTAGTTTATTGTGCGCATCAGTCATTTATTAATAAAAATCTTGAAAATAAAAAAAATATTTTAATTTTTTTATAACACTTGCTCAAAAAGAATTAAACTTCCAACATATGTTAGTACTAATTTTTGTCATTGTTATATTTAAATTGTAATTATTTATTAAAATAATATGGATTTGTGTTAAATTTACTCAGAAATGTATAAGATATTTCATATTAAATGTTTAATAAATTACAGTATCACTCTTTTTGACACACAGTGTAATATAATAATTTTAAATTCTTGTATTCTTTTCTCTTATCCAATTACAAGATTCACGAACGCACCCCTCTCCTTAAAAAAAAATGATTAATTTAAAACAAATAACTAGGTGAGCGGCCCGCTAAAGGTGGACTCCGTAGCTGCGGCCTAAAATTTAAATAAATTCCAGAGGTGCCACTCAGGCAACCTGTTCAAAAGAGCGCCAGCCTTTTTGGTCACACGCTTTAAAATGCATCACCTTTTCTTCTTCATCTCCCTTTAATTATCGATTATAGATATAGGCTGTAGGTTCTGGTCTCTACTTTTTATTTAAAGAATTGTTTTTTTATTTTTTTAAATGTCATCCCAATTTAAGATTTTTATAAATAATATATTTATTTTAATATTCCAAAAGAGCAAACATATATAAACAAACAGATCAAAAAATAACACCTTTTCTTTACGTCATATGAATTATGACGCAACTCAAAGTGATTACGTAATAAAAAAAAATTTCGCATCAATCGGTGTTTCGTGCCTTAATTCTCAAAGGTTTAGGAAATAAATTTCAATCTGAATGAGAATAAATTGAATTAATGGTGTTGATTCTGTCTACATCTAGGAGTGGAGGGACATTAAAATTTGATGTAAGCACCACCATTTTCTTTATTACTGGTATATTTAGACGTGGTCATAACGATATCAGATACTCAAAAAGACGTTAAATAAATTTAAAAAAATCCGGTGTGACTGGTCGCACAGTACCCAAATTTTTCTTACCTTTGGTAAGTGGTGCTTGTCAGACCAGATTGTATGTGTTTAGTTTCGATATATTAGAATTTAGTCGGAAAGCTAGCAACAAAAATGGGCAAGAGTTTTCTGAAGGCTAATATTTTCAGAATAGGTTGCATTTTAGTAATGGAAAGAGACACTAGAGTCAGCACTTCCAGTACCGGCGTCTTTGGCGGGATTAAGCCGGTATATTTACGGGAAAATGGTTTTTCGCAAATATCTCGAAAACTAAGCGCTTTTCCGTAAAGATTTATCTACACAAAATTACAAACAAAAATGTTCTAGTACATAATTACGCTAAAGTGAACGGTTCGGGAGATATAGAGGTAATTAGTATGAAGGGAGACACTGGTACCCACTTTTTTGGACTCATGGGACCTCAAAACGTTAAGATCCATCAAAATCTCGACATCGAATTTTTGACATGAATCCAATACTTTCTCTCTATATATATTAACATATATAGAGGTAAAAGAAAGTAAAATTATTAAAAATTAAAATAATTAATTGATTTTTTAACAAAAAATTTCTTAAAAAAAAAAAAATAAACCAGGTATGTGTTCTTAATTTCACCCCTTATACCGAACTTTGAGTCTTAGCTAGTTGACTACGTTCTGGACTATTATTTAATCCAATGATTAGCTTAGCTAGAACAGAAAAGACTCATGAATCATAGTCAACTACCTTATCAGAGGGATAGCTAGTTTATTATATGTGAAGCTATTTAATTCTAAGTCATATCTAGATATTCTTTGCATTTAGTAAAGGCATTCTTGTAAAGAGAAATTTTTAGCCGATTGGCAGCCCTTTAACAGCAAAAAAAAAGAGGCTCCCTCTTTATAAAATCCATATATTGCGGCTGTTGGCTTCTCATTTCTGAGCTCTCTCTCTCTCAATTGAATATCGCATTTAATTCGGCGTGTCAAAAAGCCACTACCCATCTCATCGCCTCTCTTCACGAAAAGGGATTAAGTTTATTCATTAACAGATAAACACAATCTCTCTCTTCTCTCTCTCTCTCTCTCTCACGTCTCCACTATTATTCCCTCGATTGTCATTAGCAGTCATTAAAGCATGACCAAAATAATCAGAGGATTCAAATTCAAACATATTCCTTGCAAATTAATCATTATGTATTCGAAAGAAAAAAATCTGGTGTGACAGCACACAACTTTCTCTTACCTTACGGCAAGTGAAAGTTGTGCATCAAACTGATCACACCAGATTTTTTGTGTCGAGATATATTTAGTTGCCCTTAGCATCTAACAACTTGTAAGTTCCAAACTTGACCACGCGTTACATAAATGGTCCTGAGCTATGAATGCTTCCAGTGTAAAATTTCATTGATATATTTTTTAAAGAGCATCTAAAAAATAGTTGATTTATGAATTTTAAACAAAATTGTTGCAGCAAATTTTGAGAAAATCGCAAAAAACTGAAAAAGTACATCAGTAAAGTACTAGTACTTTTTGGCCGATTTTGTTTAAAAGCTTATTTACACGAGTGTGGAGGGTGCCTAACTTAAATATAAAATTTCAATCTTCTAGCTCAATTCCTTCATGGTTAAGACAAAGTAAATAAGAGAAAATAAAAATTGGTCTGTGTTAGGGATCGTGTCTCGATACCGTTTTAAGAACAGAAAGAGCTAGGAGGTTGAAATTTTATATTTAAGTTTGACAGCCTCCTGGGGCTTGAAAATAAGCTTTTAATCAAAATCGGCTAAAAACTACTAGTACTTTACTGATGTACTTATTCAGTTTTTTTCGATTTTCTCAAAATTTGCTCCAACGATTTTGATTAAAATTCAAAAATGAATTATTTTTTTGGATACTCTTTAAAATGTATATTCTCATTTTGACATTGAAATATTTTGAAGACCACTTTACTCTTGTACTTACTGTATGTCTGTCTGTGAACAAATTATCTCAAGAACGAATGAAGCTAGGAGGTTGAAATTTTTTATTTAAGTTAGGCATCCCCCTGGGACGTGACAGGAAGCTTTTGAACAAAATCAACCAAAGAGTATTAGTACTTTACTGATGCACTTTTTCAGTTTTTTTCGATTTTCTCTAAATTTGCTCCAACGATTTTTTTTTTAATTCAAAAATCAATTATTTTTTAGATGCTCTTTAAAATGTATATTCTCATTTTGCCATTGAAATATTCTGAAGACCACTTATCTCTTGTACTTCATAGGAAAGATAGGAGAAATGGTTGCCATGGTAACAAAATATAAATATTTTCACATATAAATTCCACATCTTGAATATATCTAATATATCGACATAAAACATCTGGTGTGCCAAGCACATAACATAATTTTCTATTTCCATGTGCTGTGTGACCAGTCACACCAGATTTTTTGTTTGTTTTCTTATAGAAAAATAATTGCATTCTTGGTCTTTAACATTTTCGGAATCTATTTAATCTCCTAGCACCATATAAAGGGAATATTTAAATAAAATACGTATATTATGTTTATTCAATCATTATTTAGTCTGCAAGAGTGAATAATTAGAGTGCAAATAACAACAACTATCAATAATTCCTTGGCTATTTACATTGTTGAAGATGTATGTGAATAATTAATTTTGTTTAACAATTCAAATTGATTGATTTTAATGGAGATTTATATTTTGTTAGTTTAATGAATCGACATTTAATTACTAATGAAAAATTATACCAAGTAGAAGGGAATTTATCATTTGTGGTGTGTGTGGGGGGCAGGGGGGTTAAAGCACTTTGTGAAAATCTAATGACCGTTCAATTAACTTCTAATTAATAAGCTAGTTGATTATGACTTTCGAGTCTTTTCATATCTAGTTAAGCATATGATTAAATAAGAGCCCAGATCGTAGTTAACTAGGTAAGACCCAAAGTTCGGCATAAGGGGTGAACTTAGGAACACACAACTTGTTTTTTGTAAATTTTTGTTAAAAAATTAATTAGCTTTTAGTAGAAAAATAAAAGCCCAAGCAGCTAGATTTATTTCTTTAATAGAGAACCCAAAGCGACGTTTCGGTCGACTATCCGACCATCTTCATGGCTAGAGTTCAGTCAATATATTGACTTTGGCGCTGAATGCATTGTATCCAAGGGCGGATATGGCAAAAATTTAGCGTCTCTAAAAAAAAAAGGTAAAATATTTTTACGGACGGGAAAAAAATTTTTGAGATTACCCCCCCCCCCCCCCCCCCGAGAAACACCTCTGGATCCGCATTTGATTGTATCTAATGGATCGTAATAAATTTTATGAAATGTCTGTCAAAGAACTTAAGAGGTTTTTCTATTGACTGAAGTCTAGCCATGAAGATAGTCGCATAGTCGACCGAAACGTTGCTGTGGGTTCTCTATTAAAGAAATAAACCTAGCTGCTTGGCCTTTTTATTTTTTTCTATTGTACTACGAATTGATTCAGCTATTCACCTCGCTAATTAACTTTTATTAATTACTAGCTGCGGTAGGGTTGCCTTCGGCAACCCTACCCCGCTAAGCCCTGGCGGGCGGCGTCTCGGAATATGACTAAGAGTTGTCCAGATAAATGTATTTTAATTAATTATGAGGAAGAGTTTTGTGAAAAATAAATAAGGGATATTTTTTTTTTTTTTTTTTTGGGGGGGGGGGCGACGATTCGAAGGAAATGTGAAATCTTAGAGGGAAGTAGAAGTCAGTAAAAAAAAAAAGAAAATTTAATTATATTTTTATTATTTTTCATTTGAGAGATTTAATTTTCTCATTATTATAATTAATTAGCTTTAATTTTACTTTCTCGTACCCTATATATGAAATATATAGAGAGAGAAAGTATTGCGATCATGTCAAAAATTCGATGTCGAGATTTTGATGGATATATATGTTTTGAGGTCCCCTGAGTCCAAAAAAGTGGGTCCCGCAAATTGGTCTGTGTGTGTGTGTGTGTGTGTGTGTGTGTGTGTGTGTGTGTGTGTGTGTGTGCGTCTGTATGTGTGGACAGATTTTTAGCATGAAGGAATTGAGCTACCGGATTGAAATTTTATATTTAACTTAGGTACCTTCCCACACGCTCAAAATAAGCTTTTGAACAAAATCGGCCAAAAAGTACTAGTACTTTACTGATGTACTTTTTCAGTTTTTTTCGATTTTCTCAAAATTCCCTCCAAGGATTTTTTTTAAAATTCATAAATGAACTATTTTTTAGATGCTCTTTAAAATGTATATTCTCATTTTGCCGTTGAAATCTTCTGAAGACCACTTTACTCTTGTTCTTCATAGGAAAGATAGAAATGGTTGCCATGGTAACGGAATTTAAATCTTTTTCTTTTTATTAGATTAAAAAATCAATTATTATTTAAATTCCCATTTATTTTTATTTTATTTGTGTCTTTAATTGTTTCAAAGAAAACATATATGTCTCTCTCTCTCTCTCTCACTTGCAAACATTATCGCCTGTCTCTCCGCCTTCTCTCATAGGCCTAATATTAATTTCCTATAGGGATTTGTATGTTAATTTCGATTCAAAAGGGGCATGGGCGTAGCCGGGAGGAGGCAGGGGGGGGCCGTTGCCCCCCCTGGCTTGACCTAAAAATTAAAAAAACAAACAAACAAATATATATTTTTCTCATAGGGAATTTTTTTTAACGCCACAATCCATTACATTAATTTAATTTTTTTTATCTAAATAAATAATTAATAATCTATGTATATATTAATTGCAACCCTCCCCCTCTCGCCCTAACGAGGGGTTGCCCCCCCCCTAACAAGATGTCTGGCTACGCCCATGAAAAGTGGGTCCCCTTTGGAACTTTTTAGGCATTTAAAATTTTTTTTTCCAATTCTTATGAAATTTTGTATTTATTTACGATTCTATATTGTGTATAAAATGTCCAAATATGAGATTAAAATTTTGAAAAATAACCATAGTTTATTTCAAGCAGTCAACATTTAAAATGCAAGTTTGAAACTAAGGTGCTATGGGAAACTAAATATATCTCGACACAAAAAATCTGGTGTGACCAGCACGGTGCACAACTTTCTCTTACCGAAGGGTAAGAGAAAGTTGTGTGCTGTGCGCCAGTCACACCAGATTTTTTCATAAGTAGAGAGAGAACACAATGTTTTCCAATGGAAGAATTCTAGATTTATGATCCCCTGATAAGGGGGGTTCCCTACCCCTAATTTGACATAATTATAGCCTAAAACCATCCCCGGAAAATACTCTACTTATTAAAAAAATCTCCATGAGAATCGGTTTGGTAGTTTCGGAGTCTATGCGTTACAAACAGACAGACAGACAGACAGAATTTGTCTTTGATAAAATAGCAAAAGTATTAAAATAAAATATAGATATAGGTAATTAAAATTAAAAATTGAATAATTAAATCTCACAATTATTATTTTATAATTCGACATATATATTAAATTTCAGCTTCCCTATTTTTGTCAATTATATGGATAGAGATAATAGTTTTTATAAATGTTGCGAGGCTCGCTGGTGTAGCGAGTAGGGATACGGTATCGAAAAAAAGTATCGATACTTGTACTTGGTATCGTATCGAAAGGAAAGTATCGATACCAGAAAGTATCGGATGAAAAGTATCGATACCAGTAGGTATCGAGTATTTTTTAAAGTATGAGTATTTTTCCTCTTTTTTTAATTTTTTTCGGCATCTTAGGCACCTAACGTCGTTCAAAGGGCCCAACGAAAGATCAATGGGGTATACTGGTGTTTAAAAAAATCTTGAAAATTCAAAATAAGAACCATTTTAGAGCACATTTTCTATTAAAAATTTTTTTTTCCTCAATATATCTAAAACTGTGCCTGATGGAAAAATTCTAACTACATATCTGAATTCACTATAAAAAATCTGGTGTGACTGGCGCACAGCACACAACTTTCTCTTACCCTTCGGTAAGAGAAAGTTGTGCACCGTGCTGGTCACACCAGATTTTTTGTGTCGAGATATATTTAGTTTCCGATAGCATCTTAGTTTCAAACTTGCATTTTAAATGTTGACTGCTTCAAATAAACTATGGTTATTTTTCAAAATTTTAATCTCATATTTGGACATTTTATACACAATATAGAATCGTAAATAAATACAAAATTTCATAAGAATTGGAAAAAAAAATTTTAAATGCCTAAAAAGTTCTAAAGGGGACCGACCCCCTTTTGAATCGAAATTAACATACAAATCCCTATAGGAAATTAACATTGTTCCTATGCGAAGATAAGGTGGAAAGGGAATTTAAAAAGAGTAGAGAGAGACGATAATGTTTGCAAGTGAGAGAGAGACATATATGTTTTCTTTGAAACAATTAAAGACACAAATAAATTTAAAAAAAATGGGAATTTAAATAATAATTGATTTTTAATCTAATAAAAAGAAAAAGATTTAAATTCGGTTACCATGGCAACCATTTCTATCTTTCCTATGAAGAACAAGAGTAAAGTGGTCTTCAGAAGATTTCAACGGCAAAATGAGAATATACATTTTAAAGAGCATCTAAAAAATAATTGATTTTTGAATTTAAAAAAAAATCCTTGGAGGGAATTTTGAGAAAATCGAAAAAAAACTGAAAAAGTACATCAGTAAAGTACTAGTACTTTTTGGCCGATTTTGTTCAAAAGCTTATTTTGAGCGTGTGGGAAGGTACCTAAGTTAAATATAAAATTTCAATCCGGTAGCTCAATTCCTTCATGCTAAAAATCTGTCCACACATACAGACACACGCACACACACACACACATACATACACACACACAGACCAATTTGCGGGACCCACTTTTTTGGACTCAGGGGACCTCAAAACATGTATATCCATCAAAATCTCGACATCGAATTTTTGACATGATCGCAATACTTTCTCTCTCTATATATTTCATATATAGGCTAAGAGAAAGTAAAATGTAATCCTTGTCGACCAGTATTTTTATTAGTTTATATATTGGCCTTTCTATGTAATATTTGCGCACTTTTAAATTTAGTAAATACAGTTTGCAATAATACAAAAAAAATTAAATTAGAAATTTTTTTTTTTTTTTTTTTAAACATTCACACTTTTTTCTCATTCACACTCACATTCACACAGTCTTTTCGGCAACTGAGGCCATTTAAGACTTTTTACGATAATCAGTATGTTTAATATATCAATTGGGAGTCCAGGCATTTTTATTTAAGTCATTTGGTATCCAAATGCCTTAAATAAAATTATCGGACTGCCTGGGGTCCGAACCCGAGACGTTCGGTATAGAAGGTAGGCACGCTACCAACTACTCCAAGCCCCTTGGGCAAATTAGAAATTTAATGTTATTAAATGAAAGTGTTTTTATTAAAAAGTATCAAATTTTCCATTATTAATAAATAATTATTAGGAATATGATGAAATAATGTCTATCCCACAAATATTGATCATCTGTTATACATGTATATCAACTTACTATTTATATCAAGAGAAAAAAGAATATGCGATATTCTTTGGCAGAATCGCAATTAAAATATTTATATAACGTTTAAAGTCTGCCTATATGGCCTAAGATGCCGAAAAAACTTAAAAAAAAAATTGTTTTTGAATGAGTAATACTCATTCGATACCGGCAATCAAGTACTCATATGAGTAAAGTATCGAAAGAAAAGTATCGAGTAAAAAAAGTATTAGTATCGAAACAAAAGTATCGATACCAGTAAGTATCGATACTTTTTTCGTGTCCCTAGTAGCGAGCCAGGGTGTCGGCTTATACAAACAAGATCCGTGTTCAAATCCAGAGCGTGAGTGATTTTTTCATTAAATAAAAATGATGAAGATAGGGACAGCCTGGTGGATATTATTGAGAAGGGTGAATAAATAAATCCAGAGCGGATATTCGGATTAAATCCCTCCGCTATAGGTCAACGTTTCGGGGCTCAAACGGCTCCTTCTTCAGGACCATGCGATGTCGAGAAAACAATTCGACCTCAATTTAGTCATAAATGAATGTTGTGGTTAGTTTTGCTACAGAACATGTGCTAAAAGGCAATGGTGCCGAACGAATAATGGAGGAATTTAATCCGAATAAATTGCCTGAATATCAGCTCTGGATTTATTTATTCACCCTTCTTAAATAAAAATATTTATTTTAATGTAAACAAATTCTCAACCAGCACCTAGGGCGGATACAAGGGGGGGGGGGGGTAAAGGGGGCAATTATCCCCCGAGATTCGAAAAAAATATCTTTTTTTCGCAAAAAAATTTATTTTTAATGTATAATTTTAAAAATTAATACTTAAAAATTTGATGTGTATTTATATTCTGGCAAACAAGTACAGAATGCGCTTTTAAATTACCGAAATTAAAAAAAAAATAGTGTGCTGTGCGACGAGTCACACCAGATTACCCCCCCCCCCCCCCCCGAGAAACACCTCTGGATCCGCCCTTGACCAGCACTGGATTGGAATATTGGAGCCCCTAGGCAACTCTACGAGGAGAAGGAGTTGCTGTGACGTAAAGAAGGTTCCCTCTCAGTGATCGGTGTTGAGGGAGTTCCTCCTCAAATTAGGACATCCTCCCTAGAATAGAAGAGGTTGGATAAAAGGAACTAGAAATGAGCTCGTTAGCTCGAAATGAACGCTGGAAGAGGAGTTAAAGATAGGAAATAATGTAATTTTTCGAGGTGTGTCTTCGTGCACAGAAGCACCTAGGGTAAATAAACGGGGATCCTGAAAGGAATTTCAAATAATAAATAATGCATTATTAAGTTGCTAACTTCACAAAACTTTCCTTATATAGATAGCTAATTATATATGAAAAAAACATATTTTTATAACTCGAAGGTTAAGCGTGTTCTTGTTTATAATATCGGTAATTTGCTATCTATCGGATATAAGTTGACTAGAACTTCACAACCGGCTAATAAATCAATGAAATAGATCCAATGAAAATTGTGTTTTTGTCTATTCATAGATAGATATAGATTCATTCAAATAAAAAAAAAAAAAATTTCTATAATAATAGCTAACAAAGATTTCGTGGTTGGTTCGTCCCCTACGGAAATAAAACCGTTTCACAGGTGAATAAATGAATCCAATTTCCCTAATTAAAACTTTACGAATTTATTAAATGGATGGGCATTTAAATTAAATTCACACACATACACACACACACACGCACACAGACAGACAGACAGAAGCTATTATTATATATTTTTATTTTGTTATAAATTTAATTAAATTTTTTTTTCTCTCTTATGTTGGCATAAATGTTAATTACATTATTTAAATTTTAAAAAATAACAGAGAGAAGGTGTTTATAGTTTTTTTTTTTTATTATTATTAAAATTATTACGAGTTCAACGGAATTAATTTTTTTTTTTTTATTTTTAATCATGAAAATGGAATGAACGGATGAATAGACGAGAGTTGGATAAATCCCTTGCTATTGCACTCTACTGGATTTTGTTTAAATACAAGAACATTGTATAATAATGTTCATAGGCGTAGTCAGGGCAGGAGACATAAGGAGGAGGGCATAAACTTCATTTCAATTTTTACTTAGGGTATTTTTTCTGTGATGTTTATCTCCATGAACTTCCCAAATTAATTAAGGGGGTTCAGGTGTTAAACATATTTTTGCCGATAAGATGGCGTTGTGTGTCATAAAACGTATACCCAAAAAATCAAGTAATTCAAAAATTTGCCAAGAGATGTCAGAATGGTAGCTAATAATATTTAATGCATTTGGTTGATTTTCATTGATCTTTTAACAATAAATACTTTGTAAATGTTATTATATATTATGTGTCTTTTATAAAAGCGTACAAATATAGGCCAGATATAGGCTAATACTATATCGGCTGTTAGACTAGCCTGCCATCTATTGCAAGAATGCTGAACTAATTTGACAGTTGATTTTTAAATAAATCATCTAAACTTATTTTAAAAATTTCTTAATTAATATGTGATTAATAAAAACAATAATCTCATTTTTAAATTTAAAAAAAAATTAAAGATTATTGGGACAGATTGTTTTTTTGTATTTGCTTGATAACAAAAAAATTAATTACGATAATTTTTTAATAAGTCATTAAAAAAATTATAACTCGATGTCCCAATAATATCTTATGAATATAAATCGTTAAAAAAAAAACTCATTGAAAAATTCCTTATATTGTAGAGCTAAGTGGGCCTAAGAAGGAATTAAAAGTACAAGTGAATCGCATCGCAGGGGGCGGGAAAAATGACCGCTAAATTTATTATCGCGAATCGCTGTTTACCTCTCAGCCAAATTTTTCGAAACTCAGCCATAATAATTTCCTATGGGGGATTTGTGAACCCCTGATAAGTTGGGTTCCCTACCCCTACTTTGATATAATGATACCCTAAAACCCCAAATTTTCTACCCATAAAAAAAAAACTCCATGAAAATCGGTCATGGGCGATGTAATAGAAGTTTCACTTTAAAAAATAATTCTATTCAAAAAAAAAAAGCTTTTCGCAATATAGCCTAATAATTATTTAGCCGACACAAAATATAATGAAAAAGTGTGAATCCTAAATGGTCGAAAAGGATATTGAAAGAACAAAGAGAGAACAACAGCTATGGAAATGCAAATGTTAATAATAAAACAATTGAAATATTTAAAAATATATATAATTGGAATTTTAATGTGTGCTAGGCTAGAGAGAGTGAGAGAGAGAGAGGGAGGGTATACACCCAAAGGGATGAATGATGATGATGTTGATGATTTATGTGCCGGTCACCTCGTAATCCGATTAAAGCCTCAATCCTGATTGACGTCCCTTAAATAATTGGCGCTTGATAATTTCACCAGGTTTTATTTTTTTACTTTTTGTGATTTATTATGCCGTCAATCTTAAAATATATTCAGAAAAAATCTGGTGTGAATAGTCGCACAGCTCTAAGCTTTGGTAATTGAAAGTTGGGTTCTGTGCTTGTCACACCAGATTTTTTTGTGCCGACATATATTTAGTTTCCGCCGACAAAATGTAAAATTTATAAACATGGGAAAATATTTATATTTTGTTACCATGGCAACTTCTATCTTTACTATGAAGTACTCGAGTAAAGTGTGCTTTAAAAGATTTCAATGGCAAAATGAGAATATACATTTTAAAGAGCATCTAAAAAATAATTGATTTTTGAATTTTAATCAAAATCGTTAGAGCGAATTTTGAGAAAATCGAAAATAAAAAAAAATTGAAAAAGTACATCAGTAAAGTACTAATACGCTTTGGCCGATTTTGATTAAAAGCTTATTTTCTCGGTCCCGGGGTGTTTAACTTAAATATAAAATTTCAGCCTCATAGTTCATTTCCTTCATGCTTAAAATTGATCACAAACCCACACACACACAGACAGACCATGTCGCGAAAACCACTTTTTTGGATTCAGGGGATCTCAAAACGTGTATATCCATCAAAATCTGGACATTGAATTTTTGACATGAAACCAATACTTTCTCTCTATATATATTAACATATATATATAGGTAAGAGAAAGTAAAAATTCATATTATTTTTTTCAAGGTCAAATTTCTCATACTCATAATTAGGGATGAAACGATACCACTGAGGTATCGATACTTTTACTCGATACTGGTATCGGTCGCAAAGTATCGAGTACCTACTCGGTATCGATTGAAAAGTATCGATACTTACTCGTACCGGTCAATTTTTTCATACAATTAAAAAGAAGCAAAAACAGCAATAAGTTCTTAGGGCCTATATTATCAAGATTCGCAGGAACTTTGAAGCCAGGAGATTAAATAAAAATCTTTTATTTAATTTCTATTTACCGACGTTTTGGTCGCCAATCACCACCTTCATCATCGGAGACCTCCGAGTATGATAATATTTTTGTACAAATCAAAGTAAAAAGAAATTTTATATTTAATTGCAATGAATATTAAAATACCTAAGATCGTGTATAATCGACAATATTCGCCCTGATGAAAGTCGTGATTGGCGACCGAAATGTCGGCAAATAGAAATTAAATAAAATATTTTTTTTTATTTAATCTTCTCCTCCTGGCTGCAAAGTCCCTGCGAATCTTGATCAAATCTCCACAGACATAAAACAACAAGTTTTTGAAAAAAAAAAAAAACGACGACTAAGAAAAAAATCTGGTGTGACTGGCGCACAGCAGATTTTTTGTGTCGACATAGATTTAGTTCCCGGCAGTAAGGAATATTTGAATTCAGATGTAAAATTTATAAGTATGGGAAAATATTTATATTTTGTTACCATGGCAACCATTTCTCCTATCTTTCCTATGAAACACAAGAGTAAAGTGTGCTTCAAACAATTTTGAGGGCAAAACGAGAATATACATTTGAAAGAGCATCTAAAAAATAATTGATTTTTGAATTTTAATCAAAATCGTTAGAGCGAATTTTGAGAAAATCGAAAAAAACTGAAAAAGTACATCAGTAAAGTACTAGTACTCTTTGGCCGATTTTGATTAAAAGCTTATTTTTCCGGTCCCGGGGGTGTTTATGGGATTGATTAAAATTTTTGGTCCCGGGGGTGTTTAACTTAAATATAAAATTTCAACCTCCTAGCTCAATTCCTTCATGCTTAAAATTGAACACACACACACACACCCACCCACACACACACCCACCCACCCACACACACACACACAGACAGACCATGTCGCGAAAACCACTTTTTTGGATTCAGGGGACCTCAAAACGTGAAGATCCATCAAAATCTCGACATCGAATTTTTGACATGAATCCAATACTTTCTCTCTATATATATATTACATATATACATAGGTAAGAGAAAGTAAAAATTCAGTTTTAGAGGTACTATCCAAAAATAATAATTTTTCAAGATGTTTACCCTGATGAACACTCCAATAATGAAAATTAAAATACAGTGGTACATACCATTCCACATTTCTATTGTAAATAAGAACAAATGTACGTAAATGTTCTGCCGACCCAGAGGCGTACCGAGGCAGTTGGGGGCCTGGGGCGGCACTAGATGAGGGGGCCTTATATTGATTTTTTTGGGGGGGGGCGTGCTCAGCTTTTAATATCCCTTCCTCCATACACAAAAATATTTTTAAAATACCGTATATCCCTGAACCCCAAGGGTCCCGGGGCCTCTCAAAGAGAAATTTTTATTAAATTTTGTTTTTACTTGAGCCCTGAGGGCCCCGGGGCCTCTCAAAGAAAAATTTTTATTAAATTTTGTTTTTACTTGACCCCTGAGGGCCCCGGGGCCCCTCAAAGAGAAATTTTTATTAAATTTTGTTTTTACTTGAGCCCTGAGGGCCCCGGGGCCCCTCAAAGAGAAATTTTTATTAAATTTTGTTTTTACTTGAGCCCTGAGGGCCCCGGGGCCCCTCAAAGAGAAATTTTTATTAAATTTTGTTTTTACTTGAGCCCTGAGGGCCCCGGGGCCTCTCAAAGAGAAATTTTCATAAAATTTTGTTGTTTTTTTTATCTAAATTTTTCCGTTTTTTACTTGAGCCCTGAGGGCCCCGGGGCCTCTCAAAGAGAAATTTTCATAAAATTTTGTTGTTTTTTTTATCTAAATTTTTCCGTTTTTTACTTGAGCCCTGAGGGCCCCGGGGCCTCTCAAAGAGAAATTTTTAATTGGGTATAGGAGACTTTGCAGCCAAGGAAATTAAATAAAAAAATCTGGTGTGACCAGCACAGTGCACAACTTTCTCTTACCGAAGGGTAAGAGAAAGTTGTGTGCTGTGCGCCAGTCATTTTTTGTGTCGAGATATATTTAGTTTCCGATAGCACCTTAGTTTCAAACTTGCATTTTAAATGTTGATTGCTTGAAATAAACTATGGTTATTTTTCCAAATTTTAATCTCATATTTGGACATTTTATACACAATATAGAATCGTAAATAAATACAAAATTTCATAAGAATTCGAAAAAAAAATTTTAAATGCGTAAAAAGTTCCAAAGGGGACTCCCTTTTGAATTGAAATTAACATACAAATCCCCATTGGAAATTAACATTGGTCAAATGCGAAGATAAGGTAGAAAAATTTAAAACGCGTAGAAAGAGAGAAGATAGTTTTGTGAGAGAGAGAGATATGTTTTCTCCGAAAAAAAAAATGGGCGTTTAAATAATAATTGATTTTTTTTTTTTTTTTTTTTTTTTTAAACAAAAAACATTCACACTTTTTTCTCATTCACACTCACATCCACACACACATTCACACAGTCTTTTCGGCAACTGAGGCCATATAAGACTTTGACGATAACCGTTGTAATTAATATATATATTGTGGGTCCAGGCATTCTTATTTAAGCCATTTGGTATCCAAATGGCTTAAATAAAATCATCGGACTGCCTGGGGTCCGAACCCGCGACGTTTGGTATACGAGGTTAGCACGCTAACCTCTACGCCATGCCCCGAGGGCAATTGATTTTTAATCTAATAAAAAGAAAAAGATTTAAATTCGGTTACCATGGCAACCATTTATTTCTCCTATCTTTCCTATGAAGCACAAGAGTAAAGTGTGCTTCAAACAATTTTGAGGGCAAAACGAGAATATACATTTGAAAGAGCATCTAAAAAATAATTGATTTTTGAATTTTAATCAAAATCGTTAGAGCGAATTTTGAGAAAATCGAAAAAAACTGAAAAAGTACATCAGTAAAGTACTAGTACTTTTTGGCCGATTTTGATTAAAAGCTTATTTTGTCGGTCCCGGGGGGTGTTTAACTTAAATATAAAATTTCAGCCTCCTAGCTCAATTCCTTCATGCTTAAAATTGAACACACACAGACACACACACACACACACACAGACACACACCCACCCACCCACCCACCCACCCACCCACAGACAGACCATGTCGCGAAAACCACTTTTTTGGATTCAGGGGACCTCAAAACGTGAAGATCCATCAAAATCTCGACATCGAATTTTTGACATGAAACCAATACTTTCTCTCTCTATATATATATTAACATATATATAGAGGTAAGAGAAAGTAAAACTTATTTAATTATTAATCGTCGACGTTTCGGTCGCAAGTCACGACCTTCTTCAGGACCTGTAGTCACAATATTTATTTTCAAACACATTTTTATTAAATTTTGTTTTTACTTGAGGCCTGGGGGGCCCCGGGGCCTTTCAAAGAGAAATTTTCATAAAATTTTGTTTTTTTTATCTAAATTTTTCCGTTTTTTACTGGAGCCCTGAGGGCCCCGGGGCCTCTCAAAGAGAAATTTTTATTAAATTTTTTTTTTTTTTTTTTTTTTTTTTTTTTTTTATAAATATATGGGGGCCTATACCGGCTCGGGGCCTGGGGCGGACCGCCCCCTCGCCCCCCCCCCTCGGTACGCCACTGTGCCGACCTAACAAATCAGCGCGTACTTGGACCGAGTATCGATACGAGTATTTTTGACCGATACTTACTTGGTATTAGATTCCAAAGTATCGATTCCAAAAGTACTTGGTATCGAAAGAAAAGTATCGAATAAGTACTTGTATTTACTCGTATCGTTTCATCCCTACTCATAATACTTTCCCATTTACTAGCAGTAAAAATAAAATGATAATTTAAATTCTCATCAACTTTTTACTTTCTCTTACCTATGTATATATGTAATATATATATAGAGAGAAAGTATTGGATTCATGTCAAAAATTCGATGTCGAGATTTTGATGGATCTTCACGTTTTGAGGTCCCCTGAATCCAAAAAAGCGGTTTTCGCGACATGGTCTGTCTGTGTGTGTGTGTGGGTGGGTGGGTGGGTGTGTGGGTGGGTGGGTGTGTGTGTCTGTGTTCAATTTTAAGCATGAAGGAATTGAGCTACGAGGTTGAAATTCTATATTTAAGTTAAACACCCCCCGGGACCGGAAAAATAAGCTTTTAATCAAAATCGGCCAAAGATTACTAGTACTTTACTGATGTACTTTTTCAGTTTTTTTCGATTTTCTCTAAATTTGCTCCAACGATTTTTTTTTAAATTCAATAAATCAATTATTTTTTAGATGCTCTTTAAAATGTATATTCTCATTTTGCGATTGAAATCTTCTGAAGACCACTTTACTCTTGTATTTCATAGGGAAGATAGGATAAATGGTTGCCATGGTAACAAAATATAAATATTTTCCCATACTTATAAATTTTACATCTGAATTCATATGTTCCGTACTGTCGGGAACTAAATATATGTCGGCACAAAAAATCTGGTGTGACAAGCACAGTACACAACTTTCGATTACCGAAGGTAAGAGAAAGTTGTGTGCTGTGCGCCAGTCACACCAGATTTTTTTTTTGTTCTACTATAAAATAGAAAAAAGTCCTTTATAAATATTTCAACAAAGTTGTGTTCATATATTTCTTGAAAAGCCACGCGAGAGAGAGAGAGAGAGAGGGAGAGAGGGGACGTCATCTAAGATCGATAATAACCGCATTATGGGCTCCACAAGAAGCAGAAGAAGAAGAGCTATTTAAAGATTTAAAGCCGAGGACCGAGAGAGAGAGAGAGAGAAGTTGAATACAGGCTGGAATTAACTTCTCTATTTATTCAGTTTCAAATACATGTAATTTGATTTGAAGAGAGAGGCTAGCTATATACCTTGCAACAATATAATGAATAGTTAATATAATTTATTGCTTTATCAAACATGACCTCAATTAATAGAAATTCGCCTAAATGATATCAGTTTTTAAAATAACGTTTTAGTAGCCTCTCTCTACGAGGAAAGGGAGTTGCTGTGACATCCCTGAGATAAAGAAGGTTCCCTCTCAGTGATGCATTCTTCGAAAGGAGGGTTGAGGGAGTCCCTCCTCAAACTAGGACATCCTCCCTAGCATAGAAGAGGTTCGATAAAAGGAACCAGAAATAAGGTTTAGTTCATTAGCTAGAAATGAACGCCTTAGAGATAGGAAATGATGTATATAACTTCTTGGGGTGCCGGTTGGGTTTGAGGTGTGTGTTTCTTCGTGCACCTCGGAAAATAAACCAGGGGGAGTATATAGAATTCAGGGGGGGCCTGAACACAAATATTTTTCTACGATTTTTTTTTTTTTTTTTTTTGGGGGGGGACCAAAGTTTTTCGCAGGGCGAAATGACATGACTAAAAAAAAAATTTTCCCCGCGAAAATTTTGTCGCCCCTCGGAACATTCGCTCTTTTGCGGAACCTAAATTTTTCAGCCTACGAAAAAAAATGTTTCCCCGCCCGTGAAAATTACTTTACCTTTTTTTAGAGACACGGAAATTTTGTCGCCCCCGCGGAACATTCGCTCTTTTGTGGAACATAAATTTTCGCACTGCGGGTCCGATCAAACATTTCAAGGGGGGCGAGACCCTGTATATCCCTATATATGTATGTATGTGCATTTGGAAAATTTCGGGGAGGTTCCCCCCCCTCCCCCTTATATACGCTCCTGAAATAAAAGATAGCGACTCTTGGTATTGAAGGCAGGCGCACTGCCAACTATATCAAGCCCGAGGACGGGGAGGAGTTAGAGATAGAAAATAACGTAACTTCTCAGGGTGCCGGTAGATGGTTACGGCCAGAGGTCGATTGGGTTTGTATCTAAATCTGGTTGCCCTCGGGGCTTGGCGTAGAGGTTAGCGTGTTTACCTTCTATATCGAACGTCGCGGGTTCGGACCCCAGGCAGACCGATGATTTTATATAAGGCATTTGGATACCAAATGGCTTATATAAGAATGCCTGGACCCCAATATGTATAATAATAAATAACTGAATGAAGATTCTGGGACGGAGGTTTCTTCTATAACTTGAAGAGAGCCGCAGTGACACCGTCTCTACTGTTTTCCGGTAGGTTTTTTATTGAAACAAATTTTAAAATTTTTTCAATTTTTTATTAATGCTGGAGGCTGACTGGTTTGCAAACATCAGTTTCGATATAATATCATCGTCAGAGCCTATAATAAATTTTTTACATTAGATACTTATATTCAACTTCCATCTTGTTTAAATTATTTTAGTCACCATTAGGATTATATATATACATATACATTTGACTTACAACTATACTTTACATTTCATTACAACATATTATTTAAATTAAAAACAATATTTACCTCAAGCTATTATCAGAATCACATATTCTTATGAATAATTTCATTTTTTTGAATTTCCAAGATGTTGGCCAATTTTTAAAACAAATTTAACAAAAATATTTGCGTGTTATAAGGAAATTTGTTTTAAAAATTGGCCAACATCTGGAAATTCAAAAAATGAAATTATTCATAAGAATATGTGATTCTGATAATAGCTTGAGGTAAATATTGTTTTTAATTTAAATAATATGTTGTAATGAAATGTAAAGTATAGTTGTAAGTCAAATGTATATGTATATATATAATCCTAATGGTGACTAAAATAATTTAAACAAGATGGAAGTTGAATATAAGTATCTAATGTAAAAATTTATTATAGGCTCTGACGATGATAATATATCGAAACTGATGTTTGCAAACCAGTCAGCCTCCAGTATTAATAAAAAATTGAAAAAATTTTAAAATTTGTTTCAATAAAAAACCTACCGGAAAACAGTAGAGACGGTGTCACTGCGGCTCTCTTCAAGTTATATAATAAATAACGGTTATCGTCAAAAGTCTTAAATGGCCTGAGTTGCCGAAAAGACTGTGTGAATGTGAGTGTGAATGAGAAAAAAGTGTGAATGTTTTTTTATATGAAAAAAAAAGAAGCTGGTTACGAAAATCCGCCGAAGAACTTCCTCCCCTCCCTAGCGAAGGCGGGGGCAGCATGGCTAGTTTTGTATTAGATTTCCCCAATTTTTTGTTGTTGTTATTCTCTCTGAAATGTAATCAATTCTTTGCAACTAGAGAGACAAAAAAAAAAAAAAGATTAATGTCCGAAATGTTGACAACAAGTTGGGAGATATTTTTTTTTTTTTTATTTCGCTCTCTCCAGGTTTCGAATATCCATTTGATCCCCCCTCCCCCCTCCCTCTTCCTCAATAAATCCTTTTTCTCTTTTTAAATAGAATAATAAATAAAAATTACCCTGGAGGGTTGTTCCATTGGACTGTGTGTAAACAAGAAAATGAAATGTTCATTTTATTATTTTTTTTTTTTTAACATGTTATAATAAAATGTGGAACATTTGTAATTAAAGGGATTCCTCAACTGGTTGACGCGGATCCTCACTTCTAATCACACAGTGTTTTCGGAAACTTAGACCATTTAAGACCTTTTACGATAACCGTTAATTGCACCCTGTTACGCAATTGTGTGTCAAGCGCCAGGTACCGATTAATGATTTTGTTTTGATTTTTCTTTTCAAAATTAACGAAAAATGTCTATTTCTTCTGTGATTATTTCAAAAACTATTCAGTTTTTGGAAAAATGTCAAAGAATAAAAACTTTTTAAAATTGAGTATTTTGTCATAATATAACAAAGAAATTAAAAATTTCAAAATTTCTGAAAAAAACTTATTAGGTAAAGTACTACTTCCAAGTGACATATTTACTCCAAAAGTTGATAGAAATCTACAATTTTAGAATAAGGAGCATATACCAAATATCATCGATCTAGCTGCTTTGGTTTTTAAGCAATCGTGTTCACACACACACACACGTAATTCCAAAAGAATATACGAGAAATTCTCGGGAAAGTCATTCCCCATATTTATTTAATGAAAAAATTTTTTAAGCCCAGGATTTGAACGCGGATCTTCTTTGTAAAAGCCGACATCCTAGACCACTACACCAGTGAGCCCCCCCAAGGAAAATGTATATGTGTGTGTGAGTAGTGGAACGCTCTAGTTGGAAAAGGGGCGGTTGTCGCACACTTCTGGCTGCCTACTTACAGGCGTTCCCAGAAAATTGAGATATTTGAGTTATTATATCTTTCTTTTATATGTATAAATCGAATTACCATGAAAATTTAATTTAGAATATTAATTATAAGATAGATCCCGGACCTCAAATATATATATTAATTACAACGGTTATCGTCAAAGTCTTGAATGGCCTAAGTTGCCGAAAAGACTGTGTGAATGTGTGTGTGAGTGTGAGTGTGAATGAGAAAAAGTGTGAATGTTTAAAAAAAAATAAATTATTTTTACTTTCTCATACCCTATATATGAAATATATAGAGAGAGAAAGTATTGCGATCATGTCAAAAATTCGATGTCCAGATTTTGATGGATATACATGTTTTGAGGTCCCCTGAGTCCAAAAAAGTGGGTCCCGAAAATTGGTCTGTGTGTGTGGACAGATTTTTAGCATGAAGGAGTTGAGCTACCGGGTTGAAATTTTATATTTAACTTAAGTACCTTTGAAGTATCTCAAAATAAGCTTTTGAACAAAATCGGCCAAAAAGTACTATTACTTTACTGATGTACTTTTTCAGTTTTTTTCGATTTTCTCAAAATTCCCTCCAAGGATTTTTTTTTAAATTCATAAATTAACTATTTTTTAGATGCTCTTTAAAATGTATATTCTCATTTTTCCGTTGAAATCTTCTGAAGACCACTTTACTCTTGTTCTTCATAGGAAAGATAGAAATGGTTGCCATGGTAACGGAATTTAAATCTTTTTCTTTTTATTAGATTAAAAATCAATTATTATTTAAATTCCCATTTATTTTTATTTTATTTCTGTTTTTAATTGCTTAGGAGAAAACATATATATATATCTCTCTCTCTCTCTCTCTCACGACTTCGACCATTGCCCAAGATCTCAAATCCCTCTGAATGTAAGGATTATAGACCTATCTCCCTGCTCTGCACCTTATCGAAGATACTTGAGAGACTTGTCCATTATTATCTGACACAATATTTGGAGGATCTGGATGCTTTCGACCCGTACCAGTCTGGATATAGGCAATATCACAGCACACAATCTGCTCTTCTTAAGGTAACTGACGATATAAAGATGGCCATTGATCGGAAGCAACTGACGGTTATGGTGCTCTTTGACCTTAGCAAAGCTTTCGATATGGTCGATCACTCTATCTTGATCAGGTCACTCCATAGGCTCAATCTATCTAGATCGGCAACCGCATGGTTTGCATCGTATTTGTCTGGGAGAAGTCAGAGGGTGGTCGATTGGGATGGTCGCGGTTCTGGACTCTTGCCGGTTATTTCGGGGGTGCCTCAAGGGTCGGTGTTGGGTCCCCTCTTATTTTCTATCTTTATAAATGATGTCGGACAGCACTTGATAAATTCCCGTTACCATTTGTTTGCCGACGACCTCCAGATCTATATCGTTTCCAAATTTGATAACCTAGACCAGGCAATCTATCTCTTAAATCAGGATGTATGTCGAATAGTCGATTGGGTGCGAGGCAAGAAGTTAAAATTAAACATCGAAAAGACTAAGGCAATGGTTTTCGGAAGTGGCGCTTATGTTCACAAGCTACCTAACATTCCACCTATTATTATTGACGGAAAACAGATAGATTATTCTATTTCTGTCAAGAATTTAGGCGTCACTCTCGATAGGACCTTAAGTTGGGGAGAGCATGTCCGTGAAGTATCTAGAAAGGTTTATTCCAGTCTTTTCCAATTTAAGAGAAACAAAGACTGCCTCCCCCCATCAATAAGAAAATTATTGGTAAATTCTCTCATCCTGCCCCACTTCGACTACTGTTGTTTGGTTTACAGCGGTATGACTGGTGAGCGTGGTTTGACTCTTGAGAGGGTGCTTAATGCTTGTGTTAGATTTGTCTTTGATTTGCCTCTTGACGAGCACATAACACCTTATTATAGTAGACTTGGATGGCTCAAGTTAAAACGACGTCGAGAATATTTGATGGGGTGTTGTGTGTTCGGCATCCTGAAAAACAAAATGCCCAAGTATCTTTATGAAAGTTACGTTTTCAGGGGTGAGTGTAGCAGGGCTGTGCCAAGGGCAAATCTTTTGGATTTGCGAATGCCGGTTCATCGGACGGCCGCATTCGACACCTCTTTTCTAGTGACATCAATTAGGGTATGGAACAGGATTCCTAGCGATATCAGGTCTTTAAATTCTTTAGAATCGTTCAAAAGTAAATTTTATTCTTTTTTACTAAAAGAACAGGAGCAATTTCTGTAGTGGGAGGGAGAATGTTTTTCCTAGTAAAATGCAATTTTTCTTTTTTTTTATTTTCTTGTTATATTGTAAATACAGTCTACATATAAAAATTGTAAATACTATGTAATATTAATGCTCTAGGAGGCAAATCGCCTCAGAGCAAAATAAATATAATTCATTCATTCATTCATTCTCACTTGCAAACATTATCGTCTGTCTCTCCGCCTTCTCTCATAGGCCTAATGTTAATTTCCTATAGGGATTTGTATGTTAATTTCGATTCAAAAGGGGGTCCCCTTTGGAACTTTTTAGGCATTTAAAATTTTTTTTCCAATTCTTATGAAATTTTGTATTTATTTACGATTCTATATTGTGTATAAAATGTCCAAATATGAGATTAAAATTTTGAAAAATAACCATAGTTTATTTCAAGCAGTCAACATTTAAAATGCAAGTTTGAAACTAAGGTGCTATGGGAAACTAAATATATCTCGACACAAAAAATCTGGTGTGGCCAGCACGGTGCACAACTTTCTCTTACCGAAGGGTAAGAGAAAGTTGTGTGCTGTGCGCCAGTCACACCAGATTTTTTATTTTTTTATTTCTATCTAATAATTTATTAAATTATTTTTCCATCTGTTCAATGACATTTCCTTTTTAATAACAAATATATTAATCTATTTAAATCTCGATACGTTGATCTTTCGTTTGATTTGAGCCACCTATTTGATATAATTAAACAAATTATTTGTCATTGACGCCTTATTGCTTGCGAGCGCTGGTTATCAGGTATAGATCTGCCCAGGGCCGTGCCTAGGTTATTTAGCGCCCTTTGTATATATTTTTTACATTGTCACAATAATGTTTCCCGTCCGAAAAAATATTTTACCTTTTTTTTAGAGACGCTAATTTTTTCCGCCCCCGGGACCGAAATTTTTTCCCGTTTGGCGCCCCCGCAACCAAAATTTTTTCCCCGCCCGTAAAAATATTTTACCTTTTTTTTAGAGGCGCAAAATTTGCGCCCTGGGCAAAGGCCCCGGTCGCCCCCCCCCCTAAGCACGGTCCTGAATGCAATGTTGCCAGTTCTATATTACGTGAAATTCTGATCAAGTCAAAAGTCATTCATTTATTATTTTTGGTAATTAAATTATTAACTTAATCCAATTATAAACTATGATAGGTCACGACTAAATTATAATAAGGGATTTTGGCATTCAAATTTTTCTTGAATTTAATAAATATTTTAAAAATTCGAAATTGACTTTTGAAAAGTCAAATTTCTCTAGAGAAAAAGTCTTATAAAACAATTAAAATTAAATGAAAAGCTTGCAAAAATTTCTAACACTACAGAATATATAGACATGTTCCATTCAAGTCATTCACATCTAAAAATTAGCAAAGATTTTCAAATCAAAAATTTCTGATTCAATTCCGCAATCAAATAAGAAGACCAAGAACTAAACGGGCTTTAATTCTTTCCTTTTAGTGTCAATTTGATCAAATATCATGACATTATACCAATTATTATATATATACGTTAATATAAATTAATTTTGTGCTCATTCGATTCAACTGCCATCTCTGAGCCAAATTGTGAACTTGGTGTCCCTATGGGAGTTTTTTTTTTATAATTTTTTAAAAGAATAAATATTTTTGGGATTTTCTAGAAAATATCAATTAACAAATAATATAGATATTATTTCAAAAATCACTTACGTAATCAATAATTAAATATTATTTATAATTTTTCTAACAAATAAAATAAATGTAGAGTCTATCTACGATTATAAAATTATTTAATAATAATAAATTCCCCATTTGATTTGAGTAATAAAAATCTGGTGGGACTGGAGCACAGCACACAAATTTCTTTAGAATTCCTCTACAGATATAATAATCTTTTTAGTCGAAGCGATTTATGTGGTAATGTCAAAACGTTGCGAATTATAAATTAAAATATTAAATTAGTTAAGTAAAAGGCCCCGGTCGCCCCCCCCCCCCTAAGCACGGCCCTGCTGGATCTGCCTTTCAGACGTTTCGCTCCGAAATTTCAACTTGTATGTGGCATTAGAGTGAGGTATAATAGCATTATTAATTTTAATTCCTACAGTTAAATATGTATAAACTCACTCTAATTATTTTATTTTTACTTTCTCTTACCTATGTATATATGTAATATATATATAGAGAGAAAGTATTGGATTCATGTCAAAAATTCGATGTCGAGATTTTGATGGATCTTCACGTTTTGAGGTCCCCTGAATCCAAAAAAGTGGTTTTCGCGACATGGTCTGTCTGTCTGTGTGTGTCTGTGTGTGTTCAATTTTAAGCATGAAGGAATTGAGCGATGAAGCTGAAATTTTATATTTAAGTTAAACACCCCCCGGGACTGGAAAAATAAGCTTTTAATCAAAATCGACCAAAAAGTACTAGTACTTTACTGATGTACTTTTTCAGTTTTTTTCGATTTTCTCAAAATTTGCTCCAACGATTTTTTTAAAAATTCAAAAATCAATTAGTTTTTAGATTCTCTTTAAAATGTATATTCTCATTTTGCAATTGAAATCTTCTGAAGACCACTTTACTCTTGTACTCCATAGAAAAGATAGGAGAAATGGTTGCCATGGTAACAAAATATAAATATTTTCACATACTTATAAATTTTACATCTTGAATTCATATGTTCCGTACTGTCGGGAACTAAATATATGTCGACACAAAAAATCTGGTGTGACAAGCACAGAACACAACTTTCGTTTACCGAAGGTAAGAGAAAGTTGTGTGCTGTGCGCCAGTCACACCAGATTTTTCTATTTTTTTCTGGTGTGATAATCACAGAACACAAGCTGTACGACCACTCATACCAGATTTTTGCAAGTTTATCCGAATCTTTATAACCTTATTTTCTCTCCCTAAATTAATTTAGATTGATTAGGCCATTTCAGACTGTTTTTACATAGGAACTCAAAGCTCTTATTGCAGCCTGGTCTGACAGTATTGCTTGTACATAGATAACGGGTATCGTCCAGGAATTGTAACCACTTTAATAATATCAACCTCCAAAAAAGCATAAGGCGCTCTATTTTTTTCAATATCTCTCTAGCTCTCTCTTTCTTCCTTTTTTTTTTAAAGTAATTTTAAGATATTTTCCCATGGAGGGAATAAAACTAAAAATAAAAATTCAGATAGACAGAGAGAGAGCACTTATCGGGGGAAAAAATATTAAATAAAAAAAATAATAATATCGTTATTGATTTCTTAAACCCTCAAGGAATATTGTATTTTAAGAGGAATTATTGTGCCATAGATATAAAAGTTTTCTTTATTTGGTAAAATATTTATTAATAATAATCTCTTAAAAAAAAAAAAAATTAAGAGAAAATTTTGAACAAAATCTGCCAAAGAGTACTAATACTTTACTGATGTACTTTTTTTCGATTTTCTCAAAAATCGCTACAACGATTTTGATTAAAATTCAAAAATCAATTATTTTTTAGATGCTCTTTAAAATGTATATTCTCATTTTGCCATTGAAATCTTTTAAAGCACACTTTACTCTTGTACTTCATAGGAAAGATGGGAGAAATGGTAACAAATATAATTTTAGTATTGTAGTTGTGACTGTTGAGTTGTATCAAGGAAGGGTTGCATGGGCAGAGACTGGCAGCCAGATTTCTTTCTTTAAATATTTTTATTGGGCCAACGTTTCGGTCTCGATAGAGGCCATCTTCAGGGCCCAATAAATGTCAAGTAAATATATATTATTTGCATTAGGCAGCTATGCGTGATGATGCTCATCAGGTGAGAGATCTTTCAATGCAAATAATATATATTTACTTGACATTTATTGGGCCCTGAAGATGACCGAAGCGCCGGCCCAATAAAAATATTTAAAGAAAGAAATCTGGCTGCCAGCTTCTGCTCCTGCAACCCTTCCTTGATAAATAATTTTCCCATGTTTTGAATTCTAATATATCGATGGAAACTAAATATATATCGACATAAAAAATCTGGTGTGACAAGCACATAACACAACTTTCAATTCCCAAAGATATGTGAAAGTTGTGTGCTGTGCTCCAGTCACACCAGATTTTTTCCCTATTAATAAGCAATCATAATATTAAAGTCCCTCTCTACAGAGAGTTTTGATGATTCATTTACATTTAAATTTAATTTACAGACAATTTCTTAATTCAAATTGATTATCACATTGTGAATTTAGTAAAGAGAGAGAGCGAGAGAGCGAGAGAGAGAGAAATAATACATAGATATTAGTTAGAGAGAGAGGGAGAGGGAGAGGGAGAGAGGGTGGATTTGAATTGACTTAATTTGAAAATTGAGAAGCAACAAACTCCCTTCATCATCGTCTTCTTCTTATGCTTGCTATACATTCCCCCCCCCCCCCTCCCCCCCACCGCCCTCTCTTTTGTCTTAAGGCGAATGAATCTTTTCCCTCTCTTATCGAATTGCAAATTTCTTTAAACGAAACAAAAAAAAAAAATCCTTCTTCTTTCAATTGGTTTTCTATAAAACAATGAATTTTTTTGTTTTTTCTTTTTTTTGTTTTAACTCTTTCTTTTCTAGGGAATAAAAGTTTTGTGATGATATTTGAAAGGCCATGGTTCAGTGGTAGATAGTCTCTGTCTCTTGTGCTAGGGGTCAAGTGTTCACATCCCGTCTCATGCGATTTAGTTATTTTGAATTGGATACCAATCAAATGAAATTAATAGAGACGGAATCTAAATGGCCTCAGATGCCGATAAAGACTTCAAATTAAAAAAAAAACTATTTTTTAATAGAATAATCTTTAAAAAATATATCAGTCAAATTTTTTGTGAAAATTGTTCAAGTATACTTTAGGTTAGGTTAGGTTTTTTTTTTTTTTTTTTTTTTTTTCGAATGGGTGCATAAGGTCCGAAGACCTATAATGACCAATAGTCACATGCAGCCAGGAAGAAAATAAAAACAAAAGGAGAAGCATAAAGGGGAAACTCAACTGCGGGAACTGAGAAGATGCCTGTTGAGGTTAGACTTGAAAGTCTGAAGATTGTAGGTTTTGGGGAAGATAGACGCAGGGAGCTTGTTCCAATCACGGGAGGTCATGGGGACAAAGGAAGAATGAAATTGTTTTGTTCTGTTAGTCGTGATCTGAACAGCATAGGGATGCTGGGAAGATGCCTCTCTTGTGTTCCGTGAATATGTTGCATTGGGTGGGATAATTGATTTTAATTCGGCAGAGCATTGACCATGGTAATACCTGTAGAAGAGAGATAGTGCAAGATACTCTTCTTCTATGATCTAGTGACTGTAGGGATGCAGTAAGGGTAGAATCACCTATCAGTCTAATTGCACGCCCTCTGTATGGCTTCCAAGGAGGAGAGAGCGTCTTTCGACGCCCCTCGCCAAAGGTGGGAACAATATTCAAGACACGGCCGAATTTGGGCTTTATAGAGGATTAGGAGTTGTTGGGAGGAAAAGTAACGCTTCGTTTTGAATAGGAAACCCAATTTCCTTGCGGTAGATTTAACCACAGAAGAGATGTGGTTGCTCCAGGAGAGATCAGATGTAACTGTCACTCCCAGAACAGAAAATGAATCTTTGAACTCGAGGCCATTATTGCTGTAAATAAGGGGAGGTTAGGTTGAAGTGGCCGTTCCCAGAGAGGGAACACATTTAGGCCAATTAGGCCCTTTGTGATACCACGGTGGGGCTATCCCCCTACCTACCCTAAGAGGAGACTTCGGCAGGATGGTTGAATTATTTGCGGCAAGCTGGATCCGAACCCGAGTCGTGTTGAGACTTCGGACTCCGTAATCCTAAGCTTAGCCGGCTTAGCCATTGCCTCCTCTCAAGTATACTTTACTAATGTACTTTATTTCAGATTTTTCAAATTCATTTTCCAGCTCTTCATTCCATAGAGCCAGACGTTAAACTCCCCATATGGAGATTTGCATGTTAATTTCGTTTCAAAAAAGGTGGGGTCCCCTTTGGAGCTTTTTACACATTAAAAAAAAAACTAGCTGCCTTCGCTTCCCCTGGACCTCTTGTTAGCTGGCTTCCGGCCCGCCTGCGGCGGACCCTCGCCTTTTCTTAATTATTATTTTAATACTTTCACACTTTTTTCTTCATTCACACTCACAAACACACGGAGTCTTTTCGGCAACTTAGGCCATTTAAGACTTTAACGATAACAGTTATTATAACAGTCCCCCAATAAATATTATAAATATATTTATAATATCTATTGGGGGATCCCCCAATTGCCAAAAGCCAATAGCCCAAAATGCCTGGACCCAGGCATTTCTATGTAAGCCATTTGGTATCCAATAAAATCATCGGACTGCCTGGGTCCGAACCCGCGACTTTTGGTATACGAGGCTAGCATGCTAGCCCCTACACCAAGCCCCCGAGGGCGTAATATGAGATTAAAATTTTTGAAAAATATCCGTAGTCGACCCCAATCAGTTAACATATTTTTTTTTAATTTATTTGAAATTCCTTTCGGGATCCCCGTT